>SJYQ01096369.1:1161922-1196038 GCA_006410935.1 Redunca redunca
CTAGTCTTTCCCATTCTGTTCTTTTCCTCTATTTCTTTGCATTGATCGCTGAAGAAGGCTTTCTTATCTCTTCTTGCTATTCTCTGGAACTCTGCATTCAGATGCTTATAACTTTCCTTTTCTCCTTTGCTTTTTGCCTCTCTTCTCTTCACAGCTATTTGTAAGACCTCCCCAGACAGCCATTTTGTTTCTTTGCATTTCTTTTCCATGGGGATGATCTTGATCCCTGTCTCCTGTACAATGTCACAAACCTCATTCCATAGTTCATCAGGCACTCTATCTATCAGATCTAGTCCCTTAAATCTATTACTCACTTCCACTGTATAATCATAAGGGATTTGATTTAGGTCATACCTGAATGGTCTAGCGGTTTTCCCTACTTTCTTCAATTTAAGTATGAATTTGGTAATAAGGAGTTCATGATCTGAGCCACAGTCAGCTCCTGGTCTTGTTTTTGTTGACTGTATAGAGCTTCTCCATCTTTGGCTGCAAAGAATATAATCAGTCTGATTTTGGTGTTGACCATCTGGTGATGTCCATGTGTAGAGTCTTCTCTTGTGTTGTTGGAAGAGGGTGTTTGCTATGACCAATGCATTTTCTTGGCAAAACTCTATTAGTCTTTGCCCTGCTTTATTCCATACTCCAAGGCCAAATTTACCTGTTACTCCAGGTGTTTCTTGACTTCCTACTTTAGCATTCCAGTCCCCTATAATGAAAAAGACATCTTTTTTGGGTGTTAGTTCTAAAAGGTCTTGTAGGTCTTCACAGAACCGTTTAACTTCAGCTTCTTCAGTGTTACTGGTTGGGGCATAGACTTGGATTACCGTGATATTGAATGGTTTGCCTTGGAGACGAGCAGAGATCATTCTGTCATTTTTGAGATTGCATCCAAGTACTGCATTTCGGACTCTTTTGTTGACCATGATGGCTACTCCATTTCTTCTGAGGGATTCCTACCCGCAGTAGTAGATATAATGGTCATCTGAGTTAAATTCACCCATTCCAGTCCATTTTAGTTCACTGATTCCTAGTATGTCAACGTTCACCCTTGCCATCTCTTGTTTGACCACTTCCAATTTGCCTTGATTCATGGACCTGACATTCCAGGTTCCTTGCAATGTTGCTCTTTACAGCATCGGACCTTGCTTCTATCACCAGTCACATCCACAGCTGGGTATTGTTTTTGCCTTGGTTCCATCCCTTCATTCTTTCTGGAGTTATTTCTCCACTGATCTCCAGTAGCATACTAGGCACCTGATGACCTGGGGAGTTCCTCTTTCAGTATCCTATCATTTTGCCTTTTCATACTGTTCATGGGGTTCTCAAGGCAAGAATACTGAAGTGGCTTGCCATTCTCCAGTGGACCACATCTGTCAGACCTCTCCACCATGACCCTCCCGTCTTGGGTTGCCCTGCAGGCATGGCTTGGTTTTAATGAGTTAGACAAGACTGTGGTCCTAGTGTGATTAGATACAGGATATATATAAAGAAATTCATAACATAAATCCAGAATAATTGTGGTTATTACCCATTGGTTCTGAGAGGAGGATATGATCACAATTACAATAGGGGCATCAACTACCCCAGAAATAACATACTTTTCAAGCTGGGAGATGGGTGCATGGATATGCATTATTTCTCATATCTTTAACAAAATAAAGATAAAGCAAAAGTAATAATGAACAGGCAGAAGAATCTTGGGAGGCCTGTCACAATTAAAGATATGAACGACAGGGACTTCCCTGGTAGTCCAGTGGTTAAGATTCTGAGCTTCCAATGTAGGAGGTGAAGGTTTGAGCCCTAGGGAATTAAGATCTCATACCCTGAGTGGTGCAGCGAAAAATAATAAATAAAGATGACAAGGTAATTAGTCTAATAGGTTGAGAAAGGGCAGTGGAGAAAGCATAGAAGTCAGACTACTGATGTACCCTAGAGCTGGAACGTGACAGTTATTATGCAGCTGAACGGCTGGCAAAATGTAGCCTGCAGTTCGTACACTTGGCTCAGACTGGGCAGGGAATCAGGAGAAGCCAAGGGTTTGAGCAAACTTTGGGAGATAGTGAAGGACAGAGAAGTCTGGTGTGCAGCAGTCCATGGGATTGCAAAGAGTTGGACCTGACTGAACAACAACAAAGGCCTTAGTGAAAGAACTGGAGAGGAGGAGAGACCAGGACTGGCACTCAGAGAGGGCAGAGAAAGCTTGCTAGAGGACCAGGTGGACCATAACCATATTAGAAACAAATAAATGAAAGCCTGGATGGAAGACTTCCTTTGGAAGAAATACAGTGAGTGTGAGAGTGTGTGTGTGTGTATGTAAAACCAAACTCCAGGAGAAAACCAAGTGTGTGTATGAGTTTTAAGAAAAGTCACCTTCTTTTCCAAAAGTTTGGATTTTGTACCATCATTCTTCTTCAAATGATGAAGTATTTTCCTCTACTTTAAGCCCGGGTTGGGAAGGGACATCATGGGAAGTAAATCAAAGCAGAGTAAGAACACACGTCAACCTCTCATATTTTTCCTTCTTGCAGAAATGCAATAGGATAACTTATTTTTAAAAATCTGAAGTTTATTAGGCTGGTATTTATTTTGGTTTCCCTGGAGGGTACAGTTATGCCTTAGAAAGACCTGTGGCTGAAAGACTTTCATAATAAACTATTTCTGTGCTTACCACATGTACCAAGAGGAGAAAGAAAGTCTCCTTTGTGAGGCATTTTGTAGAGAGAAGACTCCTGCTCTTTCCGTTTAGCAGCATCATTTGTTCTGGCATTAGAGTTCCTCTGACCATTACCCAAGCTACAGAACTGCAGCCTGTGGGAGTTATACAAAAGGATTATGTGGAATATCCAGCTTGATCCGAAAGAGTTGGAGAGTGGGAGATAAAATGCCACCCTGAAATAACTTTTGTTGCACAACCAAAGCTCTGATCCCAGCATCGGCAATGAAGTTAAACCGAGGCAAGGCTGTCAGCAAGCTGGTAGGGTTGGTCTCAGGGTCCTACAATTCCCTCTAGGTCAGAAAAATTATACTAGGCATAGTGATCAACTTTCAGAAGAAGGACCCCTTTCTTGCTAAGTTTCTTCCAATCACTCCTGTTTCTGGGGAAATGCCACTTCACAAGTATGTGGGTATATTCGACAACTCTTTAGCAGAGGTGAAAATGCAAAGAGATTTTTTAGAAAATGCCAAATCACTACATGATAAAAATAATCCATATGAACACAAGAAGTAAGAAATAGGTTTGAGAGGCTCTCGAGTCTGTCAAACTAGCAGAAGACACTGCTGGAGGTGCCCAGGAAAGCTATGATGTCCAGGCATTAAAAATGCAGGGAGAGAAAGACACAATGTGATATTTCTACATAACCTTGGCTCCTGGGGGACCGAAACTCATTTTTCATGGTTTGCAAAATTAACCACCAAAATTAAGCAGGAACAGAAATATATTTACTGGACTCAAAGGTGTGACTACGAGAATGTAAAATATATGCAGACTCACAAACACATGCATTTTCTCCATTTGTGCAGACTTGGCTGGGGACAACCGACAACTAGCCACTCAGAGTTCAGTTCCAATTCTCTCTGAGCCTTGGGGAAATAGGAGACTTGGTGTGATGGGCTTGCATTCCAAATGACTCTGGTGAAGCCTGTGGTATCCAGCTGAGCCAAAGGTGGAGCCAAGGTAAACAGACGAGACGACGAGCCAGGAAAATGAGATGGCAGGGAGGCCTAACCCACTAAAACACAGCCATAAAAAACATAGAGACACAGAATTTCCCATGAGTCACAGTGGGCTGGTGAGATGCTGCCCACTTGCTGCTAAGGCAATCCAAAAGGCATCCCATAGACTTCGCCATACAACAGTGGAGACTCACCAGGACTCCGTAGGACTTGATAAAAGTCTATATTCTTAACAATATACAGCCATGTAAAACTGGTTGTTCTACTGCAACAGGAAAAAACCAACTTTACATTAAAATGCTTTTTCTTTTCTTTTTTTTTTAATTACACCAGAAAGTTCTAAGTAATGGCAAAGGAAATGGAGACAACCAGCTTCTGTGTCTTGGTAGGCTAAAAGACAGCATTCACTCAAAAAGAAATTTATTTTTAATTGGTATCCAAGTGGGGCTGCCATTTATGTGTACCATTTATATTTCTCTTAAAATGGTCTTAAGATACTGTACACGTAAGTGGTTAATAGTATCACAGGGACACTGACACTTCAGAGGGCTAAACGACATGGTATTAGAGCTTAAAACTGAAAGGAAAATTAATTTCTTAAGAACAATGGACATGGAAGCAACCTAGATGTCCATCAGCAGATGAATGGATAAGAAAGCTGTGGTACATAAATGGAGTATTACTCAGCCATTAAAAAGAATACATTTGAATCAGTTCTAATGAGGTGGATGAAACTGGAACCTATTCTACAGAGTGAAGTAAGCCAGAAGGAAAAACACCAATACAGTATACATGCATATATGTGGAATTTAGAAAGATGGTAATGGTAACCCTGTATGCGAGACAACAAAAGAGACACAGATGTATATAACAGTCTTTTGGACTCTGTGGGAGAGGGAGAGGGTGGGATGATTTGGGAGAATGGCATTGAAACATGTATAATATCATATATGTAAACGAGTCACCAGCCCAGGTTGAATGCATGATACTGGATGCTTGGGGCTGGTGCACTGGGATGACCCAGAGGGATGGTATGGGGAGGGAGGAGGGAGGGGGGTTCAGGATGGGGAACATGTTTATTTATACCTGTGGCAGATTCATGCTGCTGTATGGCAAAACCAATACAATACTGTAAAGTAATTAACCTCCAATTAAAATAGATAAATTTATTTAAAAAAAAAAGAACGATAGATGAAAAGAATGATGTTAATTGTAGAAGCTCAACCAACCAACCACAAACAGGCAGAAGAATCAGTGCGAATAGCAATGACTTGAAGAAATTCCATGGATGAAAACAGACGAGACAGTTCCAGCACAGAACAAATGATTTAACTTAAAATGAAACACAAATCCTTGCTAGGGGCAGAGTGTTATACTGGAAACTTAAATCTCTTAAAACTGTCACAATGGCCTTTCTTAGAAAGTTCCTTTCCTTAATGACACCCCCTGATCAGAGCCTGAATTGGGCTTACCAGGTTCAAAACTCTGCTCCATCAATTACCACAAGCCCCCTCATCTGGGATAAAAGCCTTGCCTTGTTCAGGTTTCTCCATGTGCAATATGTACATTATGAAATCGACCTAGTGGAATTGTTTCCAAACTAACTGAGATAATGAAAATGAAAGTACTAAATCGAACACCACGCAGGGCCCACAACAAAGTCACTAAGTCTAGATCACCTCGTCCACAACCACTGCACACGTACGCCTTTGAGGCGTGATGGCGCAGTACTTAAGGGCACATCAGGCTTTTCAAGTCCTGGCTCAGCCAGCTACTAAATACATAACCTCAGACAGATTTCTTAATCTTTTTAAGATTCAATTTTCTTCTTAGAAAAATGGAGATAATTATAGTGCCTCCTTGATGGAGTGCTTGGGAGGAATATCAGTTATTACCTGAAACATAGAGCACTGCCTGGCAAACAATCAAAGCTCAATAACTGCTCGCTGGGACCCTGGTTGTGTTATATGTAAAATCTGAAAACTCACTGACAGAGGGAATACCTCCTTTGAAATTTTAAAAAACTGGAGGAAAAGTATTTAATCAAGTCAGACCTCCTAAGCATGCTATCTCAGTCTCCTATGTAAATTTTGATGTAATAATGATATTTTGATTGGTATTGTAGTTTTCACTTTTATGAGCATGGCGACTTTACAACTTCATTTTAAGAAAAAATGTAAAACACTGAGAAAACAATTCAGATAAGCAATTTACTTATTAAAATGCAACTTCCAAGGTATGGCCAAGATTGGTGCAAATTTAGCCTAACTTCCCATAAGAGTCTCATTTTATATCCATTTCTTAGTGCACAAAGAACTAATGCCAATATCAAGGCCCCAGGCTGTGAAAGACAATCCAGCGTCAGAGACAGACTCAATTGTTTTTGCTAGACCATGCTCTCTAATGCAAAAATACAAGGAATACATTATAGAAAGATTTTCAAGAACTAGTATATTGAAATAAATATATTTTCAAAGAATGATCTAAACTTCAATTAACAATACCTTACTCCAGTAAAGAGGTTTTACTGCATTATCCTCTTAAGTATTATGAAATGGTGTGTGAAAACAAAGTGGGTTAACTATTTCGGGGAGTTTATATCCTGTACTAATGTTTGCTTCATGCAAGCACTGCTCAGAAAAAATAGTAACAGTGGTTTGGACAGGCAAAATTGTTGCCATTTCACAAAAGAAGTTGAGACCAAGCAGCACAAAGTTGAGTAATTTCTCTAGAGTTAGTTGCTCTTGAGCAAGTATCAAGAATGTAGATCTGAGACACCCTGTCCCCGGCTCCAGATGGTAGACAAAGAGACTCTAAAGTTATGGCCAATGAGTAGTAATTTTCAGGTGACTGCCTGAGTGTTTCCTTATAGTACCACTGTTATTATGCAATTACCATACTAATCTTATCTATAGCTTTCTTATTTGTTCTATGAATTATTACATTTACAGTATTTCATCTTTCATTGGGAACTAATCAAAAACTCCTAAAGTAACCTAAGTGTCCATCGACAAATGAATGAATGTACAATGGAATATTACTCAGCCATAAAAGGATGAAATAATGCCATTTCCAGCAACATGGATGAATCCAGAGATTTCAGACTAAGTGATGTAAGTCAGACAAAGATAAACATTTTATGATATCAGTTGTATGTGGAACCTAAAATATGATAAAAATGAAATTATTTACAAAATAGAAACACAGATATAGAAAACTAAATTATTGTTACCAAAGAGAAAAGGGAGGGAGGAATAAATTATGAGTTTTGGATTAACTGTTGCATATTACTATATATGTAAAATAGATAAACAAGGTCCTATTGCATAGCACAGGGAACTATATTCAATATTCCATAATAAACCATAACAAAAGAAATCTGAAAAAAATAATATATATAAAATGAAATCACTTTTCTGTACATCAGAAACAAGCACAGCATCATAAATCAACTATACTAGAATACAAAGAAAAAATTCTACTCTAGCCAGTAACTCTAATAATGCCCTGTTAGGTGATGAGAACATCTGCAAAAACCCATCATTTTCCATGAGAGTCTTTACTCCTACTGAAGTAGAATCCAAAAGGGTTCCAAACCATAGCAAATGCCACTGTCTTCCAGGTCATTAGCTTCTGCATGATACACTTAGTCACACAACTTATGAACAACGTATAGTAGAGCAGAGGTTGTTGGAAGTAAGAATGAGCGACATACAAGAGCCAAGTACATGTTTTTGTACATTGCAGGTACCTGTTTTTGCCCCTCAAATGATTCTAGGAAAAATTCCACAAATGTCAAGAATTGCCCATTACGAAGAATGGATATCACACTTTACCCCACTTTTCAAAACAGAGATCCCCTAACTATCAAAGATAAAGAGACTACATTTTAGGAAAAATTTAACAGGAACAAATGGAAACCCCACAAAATATCAGCATATACCAGGACTATGGCTTCCCTGGAGGCTCAGACAGTAAAGAATCCACCTGCAATGTGGGAGACCTGGGTACAATCCCCGGGTTGGGGAGATTCCCCTGGAGGAGGGCATGGCAATCCACTCCAGTATTCTCACCTGGAGAACTCCATGGACACAGGAGCCTGGCGGGCTACAGTCCAGGGGGGCTCAAAGAGTCAGACATGACTGAGTGACTAAGCACAGCATAGCATGGCTAATTCAGTGACTCCTTGGCTAGAGCATCTGCAAGGAATCAAAACGTGTGATTGGACAGATACGCAGCAAACCAGATGCTCCTCTTAACCCTAATATCCCTTTTCCCTTCCTTTGAGAGCCTTTGGAGGTTCAAGGGGAAAGTTTATCAATCTTGATTAATTTCATGGGCCAAATCCAATGAGCTAAACAAGCTAATCAATTCTCATTTATTAATCAAATACAATTTCACAATGTTAAATAATCATTATATTGTAGATATAATGATGATGATGATAAACTTTGACAGGCAATAATGTTTTTTTTATTAATAATACATCCAGGAAAATAGTTTATGGTATTGAAAGATATTAAAATGGGCAAAAATACACAGGGGAAGAAGGTATTATATATACATATTTTCACATTATTAAAAATTGAAAAAATATAAAGGTGAGATTAAAGTTACAGAACCTATCTGCATCTCTAGAAATGAAGGGTTTAGGTTATATGAAATATCGTCTGCTCTCATGAAGTACTCTGTAGCTGGCGGCAGAACCTCTGAACAGAATTTGAATGAGTGATGGGCTGAGAAGCATCAGATGAAATTGAAGAAGCAAAATAAAATTTCCCATGAAAGAACATTCTTTAATTATGAAGAAGGTTGTCTGGGATTACCCGACAGAAACCTTGCAAATCCTTGCTCTTTATACCTGGTAAAATGAGAGCTACCTGGCAAGCCTTTTTTTTCCTGCCTTACTCTCGGGTCCACAGACACAAAAGGACTGAGAACAGAAAAGCAGCAGCACCGCAAGATGTCCTGCCAATGCTGGGAACAGAAGCAGAGGCCACGAATTCAGCGCCAGTGAGCACGGTGGGTTCTGAAGCTGTCAGCGCTGTGCGTGCTCAACAGAGGGGGTTAGCAAAGACCAGGGGAAGTGGGAGAAGCTTGGTAGGGAAGACACAGTTTCCATCACAAAGCAGTGGCAGTGAGGAGAAACCCATGGCACATGCAGACATTCTGCAGTCATCTGACCCCTGAAAGGCAGAAAGAAATGTAGTCCGTCTTAAAATCTCTGAGCAAGAAAAGGAAGTGGGGAAGAAACTACCAAAAAAAAAAAAAACTTGTTTATAATAAAGACTACATTCTGTAGCAATTTCCTAGATTCCTGGGGTTAGAAATCTAGATTGCCAATGGATAAGTGAGCCTTAAAATCACATCCCTGCTGACAAAAATTCATTTCTTATAACCGTCTCCATTTACCGGAATGCTGAATCTTTCCCATGGGGAAGGAACAAATGAAAATGTTATTTCTCTGCTCATGAACTCATACCTTTCTGTCTGCTTTTCACTGTTGGCAATTTCATTCTCCTCCAAATTTGACTAAAGCCCGTGACCTGAGGGAAATAATGTCTATATAATAATCTTCTGAAACTCTAATTCTGAGTCATGTTTTTTTGGATGTTGCCTCGCAGTTTATGAAAATTGCACTGAGCTATGAAATGTAAGTGATGTGATGTCTCTGCCTAACATAATCATTTTGCTGGTGAACATGTTGCAAATACTAATGAAAAGGAGGCTCCCACAAAAGCCATGAAGGCTGGTTAATGGCAACAATCTAGCAGCAGTGGCCCCCATCTTCAGGGCTGTTCATCATATTCCTCTCAGAATAGAACTGCAAAGGGTAAAAGACAGGTGGTCAAAGCACATTCAGGAAAAGCAGGAAAGTGTTTGCTTCCATTGTGATCCTTTCATGCTTATAACCTCCCTGCCTTATCAGTTCGTGTGTGCTTGGGACAGTAGCATGCCATCTGACCAAATGTGAACAATGATGTACTGACTTTACACTTTAAAGGAAATATCAATTTTGAGACATGATCAGTTATCTGTTTCAAATATGTTTAGTTATGCAGTATAATTAAAGACTATCTCTTTTACAAGTACAGATTATCACAGCCACAAGGTGGACCCCACCAGAATGAAATTTCTCTATCATCTGCAGAGTTTAACACAACCAAATGGGACTAAGGTCTGTGACTTTAATTTTTTTCTATCTTTTCAATCTAGTCAATGTGCAAGGAAGGGAACTAAATAAAAGAAGAGTTATAAAGATAACTTGTCGCTAGTAAATCTCATATAAAATAAAGAGACTTTATAACATAAACATTAGTGATCTATGATGTCTACACACTTACCACCTGAATAATGGAAATAACATAAAATATTAAAACACAATTTTGTTATCAAACTGCCTTTTGAGAGACAGTAGATGGAAGGTTCTGCTTTATAAATAGAAGGTATCATTATTTGAAATTCTCTCTCCTATTCTGATTCTCAGCAAAATACGAGGTTTTATAGTTTCTAATTTTCAGCAAATATTACCGCAATTGTATTTGAGGCTATTTACGAATAATGTTAAAAAAATTAAGCAGCAAATAAAGTTTTGTAAGTTACCCACTTACATATGTGGCATCACTACCTATGATTCCTTAACCCCCAGTTAACTAATAATACTAAGAAAAATAATTAGCAAGTATTATGATCTAAAGCAAAATCACATGCCTTAACATTTACTGTGAAGATTATTTTATACAATGAAATCACAGATATTTAAATGAATCCTAGGCATGGCAAATTAATTCTGGATTTCATTGAATATATTTCATGCAAACCTCTGGATTTCTTTGGATGTATGTTACAAACCCTACAATACATAGTTATTATTTTTGCTTTAGACTAGGTCACAAAGTAACAAATTCAGACTTCATGAGCCATAGAATATCCATTTTATATTCTTCACTTTGGTTGTTTTTAATTTTTTTCTTATAACCTTTTAAAAATATAAAACACTCCTAAACTTTTAGGCTACACAAATGCAAGCTAGAAGTAGTATTTAGCCCATGGGGTACTTTTTGTCAAACCTTGCTCTAATCTCTTTTCATATATTGAAAGTAAGAAGAAAATATCTTTTAAATTTATCCAGTTTTACAATTTTGGTGACCTTTGTTCCATGTATAACATCAAATTTTCTATCTAGCAGTATGCTCTTTCCTGAAGACCTTCCTTTACCATTTCTTGTAGTGCTGTTCTACTAGCAAAAAACTCTCTTGATGTTTGTTCATCTGAAAAATTCTTATTTTTGCTTTTCTTTTTAAAAAGACATATTTCCTGGAGATGGAATTCTGGATTTCAGTTCTTAAAAGATGTCATTCCACTATCTTCTGGCTTTCATAGTTTCTGATTAAATGTCAGCCAAACTGTTAGCTATGTGCCTCATTAAGTAATATTTCTTTTTTCTCTGACCTCCTTCAGAATTTACTCTTATCTTTGGTTTTCAGCAGTTTGATGACTATATATAGATAAACTTTGTTATCTTTCATTCTGAAAAATTCTCAACCATTCTCTCCTCAAACATTTCTTCTGTCTTATTTTCTCTCTCCTTGTTTATTTCAGATTGTTACATATGTTCTACAGCAACATACTCCATTTTTGGATTTCCTGTTTTTTATTTCCACTCTTTTTTTTTACTCTATTTTACTTTTGAAGAGCTCTTCTAGTCTATCTATAAGGTCTGTCTCTACTGTGTCCAATCTGTTAATAAACCCACAGAAAAATATTTTAATATGTGATATCTTGTTCAACATTTTTAACATTTCTAAAATTGCCCACTGATATATATGCATTGCCCAATTATCCAATAAACCTTTTAATATAATAGTCATAGTTATTTTGAAGTCCCCGTCTGAAGCCTGCATCTCTTGGTTTGGTTCTGTTTACTATTAAACCTTCTGAGAAAGGTGTTTTTGTGTGTGTGTGTGCCTGTGTCTTATAAATTTTAAAAATCGAATTCCACACTTTTTGTGTGTAAGAAACCAAAGTAAATAACATTATGCCTAGAAATTGGTAACTTCTCTCAGGCTATCAGCATGGGGGGAATTGAGTAAATCTAGTAAGTAGTTGAACTGGGTTTGGATACTGTTGCTGATATATTTAGTTTCACTGCACTGAAGGATGCAAATTCTTCCTTTGATAGACTCTCATAACCTAATTCTTTGTGAGAGTCCAAAAGTTCCAAAGGAAAAAACAATGGAGAGTTTAATCATGAGAAAAAAAAATTAAAAACATTTAAAAACCAGTAATCAAGAAACATTCTACAAAATATCTGACCAGCATGCCTCAAAATTTTCAAGATCAAAAAGGAAAAAAGTCCAAGAAACTCTCTCAGTCTAGAGAAACCTAAAGAGACATAATGACCATAAAGATAAAATGCGGTGTTCTGAATAGAATGCTAAAAGAGAAAAGGACATAAGGTTAAAAAAGTAAGGAAATCTGAATAAAGTATGACTTCAGTTAATAATAATATCACTACATTAGTTATAAAAATACAGCATACTCACATATGATATTTATACCAGGGATAAACTATGTGCTATGCATATGGGAACTTTCTATATTATCTGTACTAAATTTTGTAAATCTGAAACTATTTTTTAAAGTTTAATTTTTTAAGTATTAAGAAGTTTTTCTGAATTCATGATCTACCCGAAAAATACAACAGGCCCTGCAGAAAGTCATTACAGGACATATGTGTGGGTAAGTGAGGGAAAAGTTCTCTCCATGCTCTTGTCACTTCTCTAGCAGCAGACTGCAATTATCCATTACCTGGTGCAACGGCCTGTGGTGGGGAAGTTTCTCAGTCCACCTGCTCTGACCTCAGACACTCTGGCCGTGTGTATCTAAAACTCAGGAGGGAGACTCAGCATTTCTGCCTCTCCCTTAATGGCAGGCATCCACTTCTTCCTACTCATAAGGGCACAGAGTACAGTCAGGGTTTTCCTTCTTCCCTGAATTATTCCCATGGGGAAACCAAGTTCTTGGACTGGTGGAATATCTCAGGCATGAGGAAGTTTCCTGCTCCTCTGCCAAGTCAGCTGATCTCTGGTTTATATCAGTGCAGAATGCTGGGCTCTCCCAGCAGCCAAAGGTTTTTTTCCCAGTGTCATTCAAGGGAGTGGGAGGCAGTGCATAGCCGTGGTCCTCATATCAGTGATCTTTTTACAGAACCAGAAGGTCAGACACGTTTCTTGGCCCTCTCTAGTGGCATATGGCTTTTGCTCTGTACCTGAGAAAGCTGGGGGAACAGGTCCAAGACAGAGAAATTTAAATATCAAATTTCAGGTTCAGCAGCAACTTTGAGAAAAACTCAACAAAATCTCCCTCTCTTTGAATCTAACATTCCATCTTTGGTATAAATGTGCTTAGCACCAATTTGGGTTATACACCTTACTTGGTTCCTACATGATGCATCCTACTTATTTAAGTCTCTCAGCTCTGGAACATCTCACACTGGGTGTTTAATTATATAAATTATGTTGACCCATTCCAGCTTCATCTAACTTATCTCGACCAGGCCATGAGATGGCTGCCAACACTCCTCTATGTAGACCTTCTCACTGTCTTCATTAGCCAGTCCTGTCTGTCACAGCAAAGGAAGAGCCACTGCTTAAACAAAAAGCAAGGCTCTAGCCTAGCCCCCTCCTCACCTAGTGTAACATTACAGTATTAGAAACCAAGTCAACATGGTAGTTATATATGTTGTTTAGTTCAGAGATATGAAATTATTTCCTAGTTTCCCATCTATTCATCTATTAATATAAATGCAGTGAGCTATTTGGAAAGAGGCTCACCAAATGTTCACACTGGCTATTTCTGTGGAAAGGGTAAGATTTGAGCTGATAGGCTGCATTATCTTTGTACTGTTTTCTTTTATTCTAAACTGTTTATGGTGCTAATCCTATTGTGGTTAATGGTGCATCACTTTTATAAAAGTAATATGCTCTCCTTTAATAACATAATTCAAGGACAGTCATCAGTTACTTGCCTCTGATTCATAGCCGCAATCTTAGAAAGTCTCAGAATAGACAAGGGTTAACACAGTGAACGACTTTCAAAGGAACTAACACCGCAAGAAACAAGCAGGAACAACACAGAACTTTAACTTCATGATCAGAAGCACAAACTAAATATTCTCCTTTAAATCATGAACCTTTTAAAGAGATACATAATATGAAATCAGATACTGCAAGTCTCTTAAGAAAATTGTCCTCAATTTTATATTTTCCTCTAATCTTATTTGGAATATACTGAAATTGATCACAGGTTGTCATTCTTTCATTTAAAAACCAAGAAATGCATAATCATTTTCCTAGAATCCTATGATGCTGTATGCTAGTACCTACTTGGAAGGTAATACACTGAGGGAACCCCCTCAATAACTCCTGTATTTTTCCTTGATAGGAATTACTACCCCTATAATATCTTTGGAAAATTTTCTAAAAAAAAATTACACCTTGAGGCCACTGGATGTCACTGCAGGTTTATGGAGTGTTACCCAGTGGAATTTAAACTGGGCTATAAATAAAGGAACTCTTAAAGTACTCTAAAGGGGTTGGGAAGTAAGTTGTCAGGCTCTGAAGATATATAGATATAACACTAATGCACTGGTGATATGCAATATACCAGTGATAAGACCTCGATCTGCAAGTTCTTGACCTACAAACTTGAAGGGAAGGTGAGATCAACCTAAAGCTAACAGACCTAGCGGCCAAGTACAAAAATAAAGGGCAACGGGCCTAACCCCGGAAATCAAAGACAGTGAGGAAGATGAAAACTCCAGGGGGCACCAGAGAGTCAAAGATAGGGAGCTGTTTCCCCAGAAAGATTTTTATGTCAAATGAAAACAAAACACATGCTCACCAAAGAGGACATGTGATTGCCCCCCTAGGAAACTGATATAAATGAAAGAACATGCCATTTAGATGAATCTTGCATACTTAATAAATACTAAAGACTGTGTCACCTACTATATCATAAACCTTAGAATTTTCAGTGGAAAAAATGAGCAAGAAAAATTGGGAAAATTCTCTTGAAATAGCTAAATTGACTAGGCAATGTCCCCACAGGAGAAGTCAGATGATTAGTTTTACTCCTGTTTCCATTATAACATTTCTCTATCTTCCCAAAAGTTTTATCAAAAGACTCAAAAGCTGGACCTTGTCTTCAAGAAAAAAGAAGAGACTTAAATAAAAATAAATCCCTAATTCCCATGGGAATAAAACTCCATGGCATTGGTTTCAGCATCATTATATCAGGAACGCACAAGTTCTGTTTCCATATTGATTAATTCCAGCCGAGTTGAAATTTGCATGCAATTTACAATCATTCCCTTCCACAAATGTCTTCATTTAGTAGTATTTTGAGCTTGGCGTGACAAGATTATTGCAAATCACAGCTCCATCAGAAAAGAATCTGCTTTAAAAAATTACAATTTCATTGGAAATACTGCAAAAGATAACAATTGGCTTAGGAGGAATAAACAGTGTGATGTAGCTAGTATATTATTCTTCAATTCACCAGTGTCAGACATCGATAAAGGACCTTTCCCAAATGTCTTCATGTTAATGTGCAGAAGCACAGTTCCTGACACTGACAGCCAGAGCAGAAAAGTCAACTGTGACATGATGTATTTGAGGGATAAAAATTAGAAAGCTTACAAAAGTGTGAAAAGAAAAAAATTGGTAAGGCTATCTTTTCTGAGTTTCAAATTTAGTCACCTATGCAAACTAACAAGCCATGAAAGACATAATCTATGAGGCTAATTTGGGGGTAATTGAGGAATTGCTTAATGAGTTAAGAGTTAATCTTTCAGGGAGCCTTAAAGAGGGTAAACTCTGATCAAGTCCTCAAGTCAAGAGTTTACACACTTAAAATTAAAGTGAGCAGAGGGCTTTCTGCAGGAGAAAGATCATCACTGAAAGCATCATTGGTTAATGCAAGAGGGTCACCAGAATCCAGGCTGGCTTTCTTTACTGAATGGGCTGCTTTTCTTAGGCATTTCAACAGCAACATTATGTCTTTCAACAAGTCTAAACATATTTTGCCACCAAACATTTCATTAACATAGCATACCCTATTAGATTAATAAATCCTCTTGTATGAAAGGAGAAAGTAAAGATAATATTAAAGCAAATATCACTTAAATTATGGGTGTTGCTAAAAAGTCACATGTAAAAAGAATTTTTTTTGGTTAATACATAGAGAAAAGACCATCTAATGATCCTTTGATTAGATGAAAGCGAAGGGTAAGGGTAGGTCACAAGAAGACACCTATTCAACACTGCAAAACAGCAGAGGAGATAAAAGTAAAGGAGAAACCATGCTGATATCAGTACATATCCCTCAACCTGACGAAGAGAACAAACAAATGCCTGTGATATCTCAACTACCATGAAATTTTACGGTTTTCACTGGGTAAACAGGCACATTAAGTATCAGTGAAGTTAAATGAAAACTGCAAAACATGTTGTATACATGATTTATAATTTTCGCTCTTTGGGTCTTCCCTGGTAGTCCAGTGGTTAAGAATCCACCTGCCAATGCAGGGGAGGGGTTTGATCCCTAGTCTGGGAGGATTCCACATACCATGGGGGCAACTAAGCCTGTGTGCCACAACTTCTGAAGCTTGAGCATCTAGAGCCTGTGCTCCACTACAAGCGAGACAGTAGAGTAGCCTCCTCTCAAAGCGTAGCTCCCGATCGCCACAACTAGAGAAAGCCCATGCATACCAATGAAGACCCAGCACAGCCAAATATAAATAAAATAAAATTTGCACTTTTTGACAATTCCTAAACTATCTTTTATGGTTACACACACACACACATAATATGTAGAGTTTTTAAGTTAACTGGTTCCTCCTTGAAAATGTACAACAATTTAGTGCCCAAACATCCCCAGTATTCCATGGGATTATGTCTGGGAACTATACATGTTATAATAAAAAATTGTGTCCTTACAATGTTAAAAAAAAAAAAATTAAAAGACGCTTACTCCTTGGAAGGAAAGTTATGACCAACCTAGATAGCATATTAAAAAGCAGAGACATTACTTTGCCAACAAAGGTCTGTCTAGTCAAGGCTATGGTTTTTCCAATGGTCGTGTATGGATGTGAGAGTTGGATTGTGGAGAAAACTGAGCACTGAAGAATCGATGCTTTTGAACTATGGTATTGGAGAAGACTCTTGAGAGTCCCTTGGACTGCAAGGAGATCCAACCAGTCCACCCTAAAGGAGATAGGTTCTTGATGTTCATTGGAAGGACTGATGCTGAAGCTAAAACTCCAATGCTTTGGCCACCTCATGCGAAGAGCTGACTCATTGGAAAGACCCTGATGCTGGGAGGGATTGGGGGCAGGAGGAGAAGGGGACGACAGAGGATGAGATGGCTGGATGGCAATACCAACTCGATGGACATGAGTTTGGGTAAACTCTGGGGGTTGGTGATGGACAGGGTAGCCTGGTGTGCTGCAATTCATGGGGACACGACTGAGCAACTGAACTGAACTGAATATAAAATCCACACTAATCAGAATTTGCTACTATACTGCACACTCCCTCCTACATATGATTCCCTGAAATTATATATATATATATATATATATATATATACACACACACACACATAATTGACCTAAGAAGTTCCATGCTCCATTTCTGTTCTACAACCCTTAAGGTTTTTTTGAAATTCATTTACTCATAGAAGCCACTTTGTTTTGATTGACACACAAATTCAGAGACGTTTAACCACATGTATCTCACACTGTGTTTCACACCGGGGTACTGCCAACATTTTGTGACACCCACAAACATTGATCTAACAAGTCACATGAGCTAGTAGAGAGGATAATCACTGCTTCAAACGTGTGGGGGATTCAGTAGGAGAGAAATCGAGACACTGTCCAAAGACGCCATATCATCGTCATCTCGTGCCGTATGTCCTTGAAACATCTTCAGAGAAATGGAATCTCCCAAGATGTATTCCAATAGGGCTGCGGAATCATGAATGTTCTGGGAGGTGATGATTAAAAATAAGATGCAAGTTGATACTAGAGCAAAAGCAATCAAAGGAAAGCAAAGCAATAAATAAAAAAGAAAGCTGTTTATCCAGGGTTTTCTAAAATTATGCTTTGGTCCAAAGAAATATGTAATATACCCTCACTAATAATCATGAGGGCTATGGATCATGGATAGAGCATTATTTATATAGTTACTGGCTCTGATCCAGTCAACTCGAGAGTCCTCTAGGTAAATCACACAGAAGCAAGACTCTCACAAGCTCGACACATAAATTATCACAAATTATCACATGTTTTTTGGGGGAAGGGAAATTCCATTCATGGACTGCACTGAACACGAAACCATATTTATAGAGCATGTTGCCCCACTGAGCTCCACACTCACAGTCCCACAGGATGGCTTTTCTTGCATACCCCACAAGCCTCATAAGAATCAACATGTCCAAAATGTAACTCAGAAAGCAAGCAGATCAAAGTACAGGCTCCTAATAACTACCCCCTACTGCCTTTCTTAGAGATTTGTACCAGCGTTCACTCAGTTGAAGAATGCAGATATATCCATCATCCTTTGAGGCCTCTTACAACCACATTCACTCATTGCCTTAGTCCTGTCCATTTTGTATCCTAGATACCTCCAGAAATGTCCCCCTTCTCTCCCAATCACACTGTCATAAAAAATCATTTTTCCTGAAATCCTTTTCTGCCTCTAAATTCACCCTTATAAGAATTATCTTCACAATACTGCTTGAGTGACCTGTTTCACACACACATCTATTCACATCCCTCTATTACTTAATATCTTTCAGTGACTCTCTGTCACCTTCATAAAATGCAAACTCTTTAACAAGGCTCATCAAGACTGTGACCTGGCCCCTTACTAGCCTCATTCTTATACTTTCCAAACATTTCAAAACACCTATAGGTCAATGAAAGCATCAGCCCTTAAGCCTCTGGGCTCTTCCACATGGGGTTCCACAGAATGCATCCCTCCTTCTTTAATCACCTAACTTCCACTCCTACTCCAAGAACCAGTTCAGACATCACACCAGAAATTTCCCTACTTTGCACTGCTGTATTCCTGAGAGATGCATCATACTCACATTTTAACTGTTTCTTTCCACGTTCTCTTCCATCACCAGCCATGAACTCATTGAGGGAGCTCTTCTCAAATGAAGCAGTTTCTACCAGGAGTAATGTTCAGTTTCCCCATGGGCATTTTAGTCTAAGAATATAGCCCTTAGACTAGAATGGTCTTAAGGGTTAAGAGCAGAAGCTGTATCTTTTACCCCCTTATCCTGAGACTTTTCAAAGTACTTAGATCATTACAGGCTCTAGAGGAGGGTGAAATGAATGAACAAACGAATAAGAAAACAAAGACTGCATATGAAGAAAAGCACCAGAGGATAATCAAGATACAAGTAATGTACACTGACTGAAAATAAGAACTTCATAGAAAAGAGAGAATACTAAGTAACAGCAAATGTAGAAAATTGTAAAATAATGCATTTAGATTAAATGAAAATGTTAATTTGATTCAACCATTCCCTATCCCACTCCCAATTACATGGACCTTTTATAAGGAAGAGGTTCAAAATTGAGAAACTGCTCTACAAGTACACAAAGTACCAAAAAAAAAAAAAAAAAAAAAGGCAGTCATAAATGGAAACAAAGAGATCTTGTGAAGATATAAGAAATCACAAGAATCCTCCACTACATAACCAGAAGCAGGGTATGGAGTTGTCAGTCCTGGAGGCCCACAGGAGATTTCCTTGCTAAGGACTTTTCTCTATTGGCTCATTAAAAGGCTGAAGTTTAACTCAGAAATCTCTTGGTGTGCCTCTGGGGCCACTGATTCCATAACAGGCAGAAAGAAGGGATTTGAGACCATGTGAAATCCTACTTTATAATTCTGTCCTCACAAGAAGAGCCCCCCAGAATGCCCTTTCTTCTACTCAGCCCACTGCTGCCCCCACAGTGAGTCACTCTCCAATTCCCCATAACAGAGCATTCTGGGACAGCAAATGCTTTGGCTGAAATGCGATAGGCACAGGTGGCACCACCAGCTGCAAGTAATTTAGCTCTTACTGGCACTGCTACATCTCTTGGACTTTACATACTCTGTGTCAACAGAGAGAAGCATGAGGGAACAGGAGCCAACAAGAGAAGACAGTAAGAGAGAGCAGAGGGTGATGTGGCAGAGGGGGAATGATATTCTTAGGAACAGGTTAATTGAGGTTGTCACTTGCGTTCCTTCTTCTGCAAAAATGGTTAAGTGGAATTGGGGACAGAGGCGATCAAGGCCAGACAAAAGGTCAGCACTATCGACATGTCAGCAGACAAAACCAGCAGGATGCTCCAGATGCCCCTACCCAGCGAGAAACTGAGAGCACTCCCTGCCCTGGCAGATAGCAATATTCTGGGATGGGGTTCTATTCCAGGTGCAAAGGATTCTTCTACAAGTGGGCCTGCAATGTCTCCTTTTATGCCTTCAAGTAAGTCTGGTAGGCCGTCCCTTTCTTATTTCCTGAATACCAGGTTACCTGGGTAAAGTGTGACCCCAAGCTTCAGTGTGGAGAATTCAAGTCAAAGGGAAAGGATAGAAGATGGGTATTTGGGGACCCAAGCTTTAATGAGCTATGAATTTAATATTTATTTTCCTGGTGGCCCCTCCTGACCTGGCCTTTGAGCCTAATGAAGACGAGGGCAGACATAGAAGGATACCAATCATAGGATTAGGAACCTAAGGCAAGCAGTCACCAATGGAGGCTTCACTGCAAAAGTGCTCCCTTTCCCATTCTAAAGAACAAAAATCCCTGATCTTTAAAAAAAGGGAAGGGCAAGGACTCTTCAAGGATTACCTGCTCCTAAATGTATTTGGAGGCCATAAAGAGCAAGGACTAGATGGATTCAAGACTTCCTTGCAGATATACTTTCCCTTAAACCTCTTTTCTTACTGTCTCCTTGCCCCACCCTCCTAGAAGCCTGACACTGTTTCTTAAAAGTATGAACCTAAATCTGAGCTTCTTTACTCCCAAATTAATTTCTCTAGTGTTCAGCCCATAGTTTTGCTTCCTTTTCTCCCCAAAGCAGAACAGACCTGAGTGAGCTCACTCTCAGTGAGAGACATCCCATCATACCAGGGCCACCAAGTAGGGCCAAATCTGGGCCAACATGATTTCCAGGCACATTTCTATAAGGAGATTTCCGCTTGAGAAGAAAAAATCAGGCTGGCAACAAGGAATGTGCTTTCTATGCTGTTGGCTGCTTACACACTAAAATTGGAGAGCAAGTCCTCAGAGGGCCACCCACAGCTCCTGAAGCTAACCCCTCTGTCAAACACACGATGCTACAATTTGATCCAAGAAAACAGTTATCAAAAATACCCTTCCAATACTAAAAAGAAAAAAGTGTCCAACCAACCACAGTCAGATACAAGCAATGAGTATCACTCTGAGGCCAATCCATTTGATCTCATGCCATATTTGCCCTTCTTATCACCACGTTCTGTACTCCAGCCACTATACTATCAACAGGGTCAATCATGGTACATGCCAATGGCACTGTTTATACAATCGTTATTTTGTGAGATGTAGTCCACTCGGTTTAGAACCGCAGGTACAACAGAAAATAAACTGAGTTTCTGAGAAGGAAATAAAATGCTAAATATTGTTGTAATTCAAGTAACCAAATAAAGTTAAGATCAACAACAACAACAAAATCCTTGCTTCACAGTCTCCAATAATGTAACGGATAATTATCAGAAATCATTTTACTCATTATTATCTTGCAAACAAGTCTCTAACTTCTATCTCCATAAAATGTATCTTCAAAATATAGAAATCCTTGATTTGCTTCTGAGATCCAGTCAGCCCCCTTACTGAATTTCTTCCAAGTCAAGGGAAGAAATTGTTTTTCCCTTTCTCCTCTCCCATTTTTGCTGGCACACCAAACTTCTAACCTCCAAAACCTACAGAAATGCTTGGTTGATGGACACTTTTTTCTCCAGGAAATGACATAGTGACATAGGTAAAAGGTGATTTGGATAGACTGCTGTGTCACAAATTGTCAGGATCTGATTTAGAGGCCTTGCTTTTGTCAAGAAAGACAGTTGGATGTCTGCTTTAAAGAAGTACTGGGAATATTTTCATCAAAGGTTTGAATTGAAAAACAGTGGGAGGTAAATATCTGAGATGCTGCCGAGAAAGACTGCTATATCTCTGCAATTACCATTAACAGAGGACAGCAGTAGTTCAATGAAGTAATTCAATCTGGTGGCCTACATTTTATCAGACAGCAATTTTGAGCTCTGACATAAAAAGCTACCAGAAAAGGACTGGGCTCTTTTGTATGCATTTTCTCTTCCCTAATTCTATAAAAACAGGAAGTATTCGCTTCATAAAGAACAATCATGTATCTCTGAACATTTAACAAAGGTCTGTGAGATATTTCTCTGATGGAAGTGTGCATTGTGACCTGCTTCAGAGTGAATTTTTGTGTTAGCTGTCTGAGCTTAAGAAAGGTATTACAGTACAATAGGTTGGTGTATTTAAAACACAGGAAGATAAGAAAAGATGGGGACAGATCCACAGGCATTACAAACTGCAGGAAAATAGTCTAAAGACAGATTTATTGAAGTATAATCGAAACATAATAAATTTCATGCATTTGAAATGTACCACTTGATAAATTTTGACATATGAACAGATCTGTGAAACTGTCATCACAATCAAGATGAAGAATATATCCTTTACCTGAAACATTTCACTCATGCCTCTCAGTAATCCCTCCTTCCCAACTCTCCCTCTGCACCTGCCTCTCCAGGCAATCACAGATCTCCTTTCTGTTACTGCAGTCTCACTGGCACTTTCTAGTATTTTACGTAAGTGAGTTTGAGCAAGCTCCAGGAGCTGGTGATGGACAGGGAAGCCTGGCGTGCTGTAGTCCATGGGGTCACAAGAGTTGGACACAACTGAGAGACTGAATTGAACTGAGATATAAGTGAAAATATACTTAAATCTCTTTTATCTGTAGCTTCTTTCAGTAAGCATAATTATTTTGAGAATCATGCATGTTGTTGCCTGCAACAATGGTTTGTTTTACTTCTGAGTAAGATTCTGGTGGGGACGGGGGATGTCTATGTGTACCATAACCGTTTATTCATTCAACTGACCATGGACATTTAGACCAGTTTCAGTTTGATAATTACAAATAAAGCTGCTTGAATAATTATGTAAAGTTTTTGTCTGGACATGTGCTTTCTTTGTATTTGGGTAACTAGTGGAATGGCTAGATCACATAGCAGATATGTTTAACTTTTTAAAAAGCTCCCAAACTGTTCTCGAAATTGATTGTTCCCACCAACAATGCTGAAAAACTCCAATTTCTTCATATCCTCGCCAACTTGTTACAGCCAATCATTTTATTACATGCACAGTGGTAACATACATTAATGACTAAAAATATGAACCATCTTTTCATGTGCATGCTTGTCATCTGGATACCTTCTTTCATGAAGTGTCCATTTAAATCTCTGACGATATTTTAACTAGGTTGATGGGGTTTTTAATTACATACTGTTGAGTTTTTAAAAAATACATTCTGAGTATGTCTTTAATCAAATATATGCTTTGCAAAAATGTTCACATAGCCTGTGGATTATCTTTTCATCTTATCAGTGACCTTTGAAAGATGTAGTTACTGGGTATAAAATTCTAGGTTGGCACTTTTTTTTTTTTTAAAAAAAAAAAGCATATTGCTCCATTTTCTCTTTACTTGCATTTTTTTCTGACATGAAATTTACTGTCATTCTTATCTTTGCTACCCTGAACTTAGGTTTTTCACTTGTGGGTTTGTTATTCTGTCTACTTAAGACATTTTCTCTTTCTCACTGGTTTTGAGAACTCTGATTATAACATGTCTTATTTTCCTTATCTGCCTATAAAGTGTCTTTTTTTTGCATAATATTTCCTTCATATTTCTTGGGCTTTGACCTGTAGGTTTATAGTTTTCATAAGATGCTGAAAAACTCCAGACATCATTTCTCTTATATTTTTGTCTCCTTAGGGATTCCAAGAAGATGTACATGTGGCTGTATGAAGGTGACACACAGCCCACTGGTGCTCTGTTCATGTAATAAATTTTCTTTTCTCATGTTTCATTTTACACAGTCTCTATCCCTCTAACTTCAAGTACTCTAATCTTTTCTCCTGCAGTATCTAATCTGCTGTTAGTCACTAACACTTTTAATCTCACACCTTGTAGTTTTTTCTAGATGTTCAATTTTGTCCCTATATTATTTAACTTTTTAAACATATAGAACACAACTATACTATACTAACTTTATTAATGTTCTTGGTTGCTAATTCTAACATGTACATCACATCTGGGTCATTTCTGATTGACTGATTTTCTCATTATGAATCATATTCTCTCAATTCCTTGCAAATCTGATTATTTTGAATTAAATGCAACATAATTATTCTAGGATTCAATTACATTCTTAATTGGGTGCCACATAATTATTCTTGGATTCAGTTAACTTGCTTGAAAAAAGGTTCATCCTTTTAGATCATTCATTTAAAATGAATATTAATTCATCTAAAATGAATTTAAAATGAACAAATTTAAGTCAGGTGCAGTGAGGTGGATGAACCTAGAATCTATTATACAGAGTGAAGTAAGACAGAGAAAAACCAGTATCATCTATTAATGCATATATATGGAATCTAGAAAAACAGTACTGATGAACCTATTTATAGAGAAGAAATGGAGACACACAAATGGAACTTGTGGACAAAGCAGGGTAAGGAGAAGTTAAGAGAACCTGAGAAACCAGTGTAATGTGTGTGTGTGCTTAGCAAGTCACGTCTGACTCACAGAGACCCCATGGATGGTAGCCCACCAGGCTCTTCTGTTCAAGGGAATCTCCAGGCAAAAATACTGGAGCAGGTACCAATTCCCTTCTTCAGGGGAATCTTCCTGACCTAACAATTGAACCTGGGTCTCCTGCACTGCAGCTTTTTCTTTACTGTCTGAACCACCAGGAAAGCCCCATATATATAATACACTATCATGTGCAAAATAGGTAACTAGCAGGAAGCAGCTATATAACACAGGGAGTCCAGTCTGGCACTCTGTGACAACCGAGATGGGTGGGATGGGGTAGAGGGAGAGAGGCTCAATAGAGGATATATATATGGATGTATACATGTGTGTGTGTGTGTGTGTGTGTGTGATGGTATATAGCCTTGTCTAACGCAACGAAACTATAAGCCATGCCGTATAGGGCCACAAGACAGACAGGTCATGGTAGAGAGTTCTGACAAAATATGGTCCACTGGAGAAGGGAATAGCTAACCACTTCAGTATTATTGCCTTGAGAACCCCATGAACAGTATGAAAAGGCAAAAAGATAAGACACTGGAAAATGAACTCCCCAGGTCAGTAGGTGCCCAATATGCTATTGGAGATCAATCGAGAAATAACTCCAGAAAGAATGAAGATATGGAGCCAAAGCAAAAACAACACCCAGTTGTGAATGTGACTGGTGATAGAAGCAAGGTTTGATGCTGTAAATAGCAATATTGCATAGGACCTGGAATTTTAGGTCTATGAATCAAGGCAAAGTGGAAGTGGTCAAACAGGTGAATGTCCACATTTTAGGAATCAAAGAACTAAAATGGACTGAGTCGGGAGAATTTAACTCATGTGACCATTATATCTACAACTGTGGGCAAGAATCCCTTAGAAGAAATGGAGTAGCCATCATAGTCAACAGAAGAGTCTGAAATGTAGTACTTCGATGCAGTCTCAAAAATGACAGAATGATCTCTGTTCATTTCCAAGGCAAACCATGCAATATCACAGTTATCCAAATCTATGCGCTGACCAGTAATGCTGAAGAAGCTGAAGTTAAACAGTTCTATGAAGACCTATAAGATCTTCCAGAAATAAGACCCAAAAAAGATGCCCTTTTCATTATAGGGGACTGGAATGCA
The DNA here is from genome assembly GCA_006410935.1 of Redunca redunca. Taxonomy (NCBI): domain Eukaryota; kingdom Metazoa; phylum Chordata; class Mammalia; order Artiodactyla; family Bovidae; genus Redunca; species Redunca redunca. The sequence continues at coordinate 1,187,654 of SJYQ01096369.1, forward strand.
AAAGTAGGAAGTCAAGAAGTACCTGGAATAACTGGAAAAATGGCCTTGGAGTACAGAATAAAGCAGGGCAAAGGCTAATAGAGTTTTGCCAAGAGAACACACTGGTCATAGCAAACATCCTTTTCCAACAACACAAGTGAAGACTCTATACATGGACATCACCGGATGGTCAATACCTAAATTAGATTGATTATATTCTTTGCAGCCAAAGATGGAGAAGCTCTATACAGTCAACAAAAACAAGACTGGGAGCTGTCTGTGGCTCAGATCATGAATTCCTTATTGCCAAATTCAGACTTAAATTGAGGAAAGTAGGGAAAACCACTAGACTATTCAGGTATGACCTAAATCAAATCCCTTCTGATTATACAGTGGAAGTGAGAAATAGATTCAAGGGATTAGATCTGATAGAGTGCCTGATGAACTATGGAATGAGGTTCATGACATTGTACAGGAGACAGGGATCAAGACCATCCCCAAGAAAAAAAAATATAAAAAGGCAAAATGGTTGTCTGAGGAGGCCTTACAAACAGCTGAGAAAAGAAGAGAAACAAAAAGCAAAGGAGAAAAGGAAAGATATATCCATTTGAATGCAGAGTTCCAAAGAAAGCCTTCTTCTGTGATCAATGTAAAGAAATAGAGGAAAACAATAGAATGGGAAGCACTAGAGATCTCTTCAGGAAAATTAGAGATACCAAGGGAACATTTCATGGAAAGATGGGCACAATAAAGGACAGAAACAGTATGCACCTAACAGAAGCAGAAGACATCGAGAAGGGGTGGCAAGAATACACAGAAGAACTATATAAAAAAAGATCTTTGTGACCCAGATAGCCACAATGGTGTGATCACTCACCTAGAGCCAGACATCCTGGAATGCAAAGTCAAGTGGGCCTTAGGAAGCGTAACTATGAACAAAGCTAGTGGAGGTGAAGGAATTACAGTTGGGCTATTTCAAATCCTAAAAGATGATGCTGTGAAAGTGCTGCACTCAATATGCCAACAAATCTGGAAAAGTCAGCAGTGGCCACAGGACTGGAAAAGGTCAGTTTTCATTCCAATCCCAAAGAAAGGCAATGCCAAAGAATGCTCAAACTACCACACAATTGCCCTCATCTCACACACTAGTAAAGTAATGCTCAAAATTCTCCAACCAGGCTTCAACAGTACGTGAACCATGAACTTCCAGATGTTCAAGCTGGTTTTAGAAAAGGCAGAGGAACCAGGGATCAAATTGCCAACATCCGTTGGATTATCAAAAAAGAGAGTTCCAAAAAAACATCTGTCTCTGCTTTATTGACTATGCCAAATCCTTTGACTGTGTGGATCATAATAAACTGTGGACAATTCTTAAAGAGATGGGAATACCAGACCACCTGACCTGCCTCTTGAGAAATCTGTATGCAGGTCAGGAAGCAAGTTAGAACTGGACATGGAATAACAGACTGGTTCCAAATAGGAAAAGGATTACTTCAAGGCTATATATTATTACCCTGCTTATTTAACTTATATGCAGAGTACATCATGAGAAATGTTGGGCTGGATGAAGCACAAGCTTGAATAAAGATTGCTGGAAGAAATATCAATAACCTCAGATAGGCAGATGATACCACCCTTATGGCAGAAAGCAAAGAAGTAAAGAGCCTCTTGATAAAGTGAAAGAGGAGAGTGAAAAAGCTGGCTTAAAGCTCAACACTCAGAAAACTAAGATCATGGCATCTGGTCCCATCACTTCATGGCCAATAGATGGGGAAACAATGGAAATAGTGACAGATTTTATTTGGGGGAGCTCTAAAATCATTGCAGATGATAACTGCAGTCATGAAATTTAAAGATGCTTACTCCTTGGAAGAAAAGCTATGACCAACGTAGACAGCATATTAGAAAGCAGAGACATTATTTTGCCAACAAAGGTCCGTCTAGTCAAGGCTATGGTTTTTCCAGTAGTCATGTATGGATGTGAGAGTTGGACTATAAAGAAAGTTGAGAGCCAAAGAATTGATGCTTTTCAACTGTGGTGTTGGAGAAGACTCGAGAGTCCCTTGGACTGCAAGGAGATCCAACCAGTCCATCCTAAAGGAAATCAATCCTGAATTTCATTTGAGGACTGATGTTGAAGGTGAAACTCTAATACTTTGCCTACCAGATGTGAAGAAGCAACTCACTGGGAAAGACCCTGAAGCTGGGAAATATTGAAGGCAGGAGAACGGGACAACAGAGGATGAGATGGTTGTATGGCATCATCGACTCAATGGACATGAGTTTGAGGAAATCTGGGAGTTGGTGATGGACAGGGAGGCCTGGCATGCTGCAGTCCATGTGGTTGCAAAGAGTTGGATACGACTGAATGACTGAACTGAACTGATATATATATATATAAAATTATGACTGATTCAGGTTGATGCAGAGCAGAGACTACCACAATAATGTAATGCAATTACACTCGAACAAAAAAAAATTCACCTCTAAGGTAAATATTGATTTTAAAAATGTGTTAAGGGAGACTGTAGCAATGCTCAGCTTAATTATTCCTGAATCCTAAGTTAAGACCTTACTATGTACATGACCCAATGCTCCATGAATATGGTTGTTTTTCAATCTTGGTAGGAATAGACACTATTACTGCCTATATGTGAGTGCCAGACACTTCTTGCTAATCCTTTTGGATGATTCATTCCTCAGCCTTAAGCAATTTCTATTCATGCATGAGCTGAAAAGGAGTCTGCTTAATAATGGAAAGGAATCTTCTGGAGGTTCTGCAACTCCTTCTCTCTAGCCCTGAGTCCTAGAACTCTAGCTTCCTTGCTCTTTCTAGATTCTCAGTATCTTCTAATGCAAAGAAGTGTGCTGGGCTCCACCTGCTACCTCAAAACTACCTCCCAATCCCACATGAAGGTCTGAAATTCTCTTGAGACAGTAAGTTGAGACAGTCATAAAATCACTACATAGATTTCCTGTCTCTCAGGCACTGCTGTCCTTCACTGCTGTAAACCCGGTGTCTTACAAACTTCTGTTTTATGTCATCTTTTTTTCTGATGGGATAGTAGATTCAGTCCTGTTTACTCTATATTGGTTAAAAGCACAAATCTCTTCATAAGTATTTTTCTTTAGATATCTTACCATCATCCAGCAAATTATTAATTACTTTGATTAATTACAAGTATCAAGAGGACAGAGACTTTTGTTTACTTACTGCTACTATATCCACAGAAACTAAAAGAGAAGCAGGCACATTTGTTAAATCATCAGTGCTAACTACAAATGTACACTGTACCACAGAAAAGATTCTGTAGAAAGGTGCCAAACATCAAACGCAGATGTCTATCACTTAAAACATTTGAGAAGCAACAGAAATTCTAACGTGTTAGTCTTCTTTGTCTGTTTATCTGCTTTGAGTGAAAATAACTAAGAAATTTACATCCACTCGGGAGGAGAACAGCTCTTTGCATTTTTCATCAGTGAGATTTCTGTGTGCTTCTATGTTTACTCTTTATACACACCTAAAATCTTAGAATTGGAATAGTAAGCTCTTTATCTGTAGATCTAAATATCTGTAATTCAGAAAGGCCTCTACTTTAATATGTATAAGTGTGTAATGTTTTCCTACCTCCATATGGTATTAATAAGAAGTTTATAAAGTCTCTAAAATTAAAAGAGTTCTGTTCTGGCAGGCTACTGAGTATAAATAAGGTCCTACATAAACTAAATATTCCTAAGATTACCAGAAAGCAAGAAATTAAATTTTAATACTTTAAATGTAGTAGATTAAAAATAATTCTTACATAAACAAACTCAAAAACATTTTCCAAATCTAAGTTCACATAATTTAGGTGAATACATGCCAAACAAGATCAGTCTAATAAAATTTGGTTTAATAAAAAACAGCTATGTATTCTTAGTGTTTTATCAGTGTTAAGTGTAGTACAAGTGCATATTTTAATTCTATTTGTCATGTCCTTCCCAAATATATACAGATTTACTGCTCAAATAAGCTACCATTATTTTTCCTCTATGTTCAGGATTACAAAAACCTTAATTTGACTGAATTGAATCATTATTCTAATGAACTTCATTCAACAGTAATTATGTTACAGTATGTCGGTTTGAACATAATTTCCAAGATCTTTAAGTAACTTAAAACCTGAAACTAATATTGAGTTCTTTAATGGATATTCATTACTTACCTAGGCCATATGTAAGAATGAATACTGAAATATTGATTACTAAATCTACTTTTAAATATATATGGTTTTGGTTTTTAGTTTTATAAGTTACAGAGAGGCTGAATATTTCAGTTAATGAACATGTTCATTTTTGCTAGGAGATAGTATAAGGGATGTGTATGGCTGTAGAAAATTAGTTATGTTTATTCATGATCTTTGCTAAAATGCTAATATGTGACAGGCAGTGTGCAATTATCCACCCCTTCAATTTTTTTTCCTGTGAATAAGTTAGTTACTTTAGGTAAAAGTTATAATTCAAAAAGTTGACATTATTTAAGAACAATGATTTCTAAAAATATATATATATATAACTTTGCATGTTAAAATTCTAAGTGCTCTATTATTCAAGGAACAGAACACTTTTGCCCTAAAGTAGCGGTTTTGAAGATTTTTGGTTTCCAAACACCCTTTCAACACTTAAAACTTACAGAGGACCTCAATTAGCTTATTTTGTGTGGGTATCTGTGTTTGTATATCTTTGTGTGCATACTGAAAACTGAAAATACATTAAATGCTTATTTACTCATACACTTCTAACTAGCAATAATGAACACACTGGACATTAATAACATACTAGTGATTATACAGAATTAATCCTGACTTTATGGAACCCGAAAAATTTATCCTTAAGTAAGGTATCAGTTTGTTCCAGAAAATGAGTGTCACGAGGACAAAACTTGAAAAATGAATTTTATTTGCATTGGTTTGTAATCTTTGAATACGAAAAGTAAAGAAATGTGTTATAATCATACCAAACATTTGTTCAATTTAAGAGGTTGTTTCGTTATACTTTTGTCTAAGACCTTTTTGCTTGTTTGTTTGCTTTGCTTGCCGCAGAAACAACTAAGTTTTCTTCTTGGTTACAATATTCTTGTTATGAACTCTCACCAAATTTTCCACTTTTGAAATTATACATGCTTCATTAACCACAGCCTTAATTTACATCTCTGTTATTTTACACATAGTTTATTGTTTCACTTTGATGCTTCCTTTTAAGCCCTGCACCCAGCAACCAGCTAGGCTAGAGTTCTTGATCAGTTGCTAAGTTGCGTCCTACTATTCTGCGACCCCACGGAGTGTAGCACACCAGGCTCCTCTGTCCGTGGGATTTTTCAAGGCAAGAATACTGGAGTGTGAGGTATTATAAATAACCAAGACTTAAAGGGAGGGGCTCATGAGGACAGGCTTCTCCTGTCATTACTTTAACAACTTTAAGAGCAGATCAGCGGGCTGAGTCAGGATTTCCAGAGCTTGTTTTAGTTGAGAAGCAAAGAAATTCATAAGATTAATAACCTAAGATCCAGTGGAGCAAGAATGGATTATATAAGACTGAATGAAGTGATGAAGGTTCGCCAGTTGCTTTTTTTTGTTGTTTAAAACATCATTGATACTATTTTAATGTCCTGTTTTCTGTTTATGTTTTTTAAAATTTATCTATACTCCATAACAATTTAGTAGATTCTGCTTTATAAACTAAAATATTTTTAAATGATATCTTATTCTCACTGACTTCTCAGAATTCAGAAACTCTGAGTCTTATTACTTTTCATGAAATGAGTTATTTGCAGATTCAATAAGAACTGGTTTTCCTATTTACCAGAATATGCCTAGAAAAATTCCAAGGTCTTGTGTGGAATGCCATATTTGAAGGTAATGCTTATTTAATCAGATATAATTGGACACGTTTAAAGAGTCAAGTTTGACCTTACAGAGCCATTATTAACAAAATCCTCCTAGCAAAAGTACCCTGTTACCTGGCTTACAGGGTCTAGTCTTATAACTAGGGAAAAAATGTGACTTCCTGGTGGGCCACTGTGGGATATTTAAGGAACTATAAGAAGAAAGAAATTCACCCAGATATATAGGTACTGCAGGTGGTGGAGAAAGTTTCCTGAGTTTGACTTTCCAGACTCAAAACAGCAAGTATTAGAGACTTCCAAAAGTACAGTATGAACTTCTGACAAAATCTTCCAACAAAAGAAAATTTTAATCACACCAAATCTAATGAAATCAATCTTTCTTCAGACTATCTTTTTATGAAACAGTGGAAGATTTGTGCTTCAAGGGAACACTATGGATTGTCTACAGTGAACTCTTCAAAATAATGTTTTTCTCATTTCATAAGAACCAATTTCCATCTCTATAAATTATAGATATGTAAAAGCAATGCAAAGTAATTTTTATCCACAATCAAGCAAATTCTGTCTTGTCACATTGAGGCTCAACTGACCACCCTCAAGCCAGTTCTGTTTTCATTTTCACATTCATTTCAATATTCCTCATCTATAATTTTGTCTGTTTTTTGAATTGAGAAAGTTATAATATCTACCCAGTTTCTTCATTACTAATTAAATGAAATCTTTGAAACTTGTACATTTTATAACATATGAGTCATGATTTACCTGTTTTGAAAATCATCTCTTAGCAAACTAATCAACTTTACAAAAACTTTAATACTCTCAGATTCTATTTTCTATCTGCAAATACTCTTCAACTCTTTCCTTGTGTTAAGGGTGTTACATTAGAAATTTTTGTTTAAATTCTCTGAAATTCCTTGACTCTCTCAGACAAAATATCAGTCACATTTGGAATGTTTAGAGTCCAAAGTTTTAATGATTTGCAAATGTGGACTATATCCAAAAATGAAAATAAAGAGGTGGTTTTGATACTTACTCACACATATGCTCACATGCAAAGTCTTAAATTTTTAAATAAAATGGAATCACTGATCCTAAACTGCATATCAAACTGTTAGTGATCTTTATCAGATGCAAAGTTTTCTTCCAAAATATAAGAAGAGATTGTGTCCACAGAGAAGTACAGAGCATTCATTTTTCAAGATTTGAAGCTGAAACCCTAAGAAGCAGAAAGCTTTGTATGTGACAGCTTAAATGCTTGTTATCAAACTAATTGGCAGCACAGTGACCTGGAATGCGCTGAAAAGCACTATAATAAATGTTTAGCAATCAGTGAAGCAATCCTTTATTATTCAGGCTCACGTTTTGCAGTTTTATCATCTTACAGGATGAAATGGGGGGTGGGGTGGGTTGGAGAGCAGAAAATAGGAGAAAAGGAAAAATATGTAAATAATTCTATTATTTCAAAAGAGTAAATGAACCAAGAGTGAAACTATTGCTGAATGATGGGAAGAGGAGTTAAAATGTAATAAAATTAGCCTAATGACTGAAATCAGGAGTAAAAACATTAAATGAGCTATCTGTTGCCTAAAGAAATCCTCTGTACATACAAACTGACAGAGTTAGAAATACAGATTCTATTCACGAAAATGTAATGTATTATAGGGCTTCCTAGGTGGCTCAGTGGTAAAGAATTCTCCTACTAAGGCAGGAGATGAGGGTTTGATCCTAGGTCAGGAAGATCCCCTGGAGAAGGAAACCCACTCCAGTATTCTTGCCTGAGAAATCCCATGGGCAGAGAGAGCAAGGCAGGCTACAGTCAACAGGGTCACAAAAGAGGTGAGCACAATGTAGTGACTAAGCAACCACAAATGTATGATACATGAAACTCACTGGATAATCTTATCAAACAGAGGGGTACCTGGGCCCCTAAAAGTAATTCTAGCAAGAACTCATGCAATCTTCTTCCTGCCCTCTACAAATGTAAAAACACCCTACCCAAAACTTGAGTCTTCACATAAGTATGACAAAGAAACTATGTGGCAGAAAAAATATCAAGTACAGTTAAAGGTCAGATTTCAATAGATATTTAAATGACTCTTGGACAAGTGATATTATAGCAAGAAAAGAAAAGATACAGACAAAAATGTGTTAAAACAAATGTGTTTATAATTAAATCAGGTGGTAATGACAACTGCAAAGGTCTCTCAAATTACATTATACATATGTACAACTAAAGTCTACGAACATGCGTCGGGATGACTCCCCAAAAATCTCTTGAGAAACTTATTATGAATCAAATGTTTCTAGGTTAGCTGAGGCGAAGGTGTTGAAACTGATACTTTTGAAAAGCAAAAACCTTCCCAGGAAACACCACACTTATAGAAAAAAACACATTGGTCAAAGGAGAAATCTCAAATATTTTCAAGTAAGTGAAAATAAAAATATAAATCCAAATTTGTGGAATACAGTGAAAGCAGTCCTAAAGAAACTTTATACCAATGAATCCATATATCAGAAGACTG
>SJYQ01096369.1:1196075-1314631 GCA_006410935.1 Redunca redunca
TAAATCCTAAGCAGACAAAAAAAATTAATACAAATTAGAGGAGAAATCAATGAAGTTAAAAACAGAAACTCAATAGAGAAGATCAATAAAACCAAAAGCTGGTTCTCCAAAAAGGTTAAAAAAATCAATAAGCCTCTATCCAGATGAACTAAGAAAAAAGAAAGGAGACATAATTTATTAACATTGGGATGAAAGTGGAGACATCACTACAGATCCTATGGACGTTAAGCAAATAATAATGAATATAATGAAGAACTCTATGCCACAAATAATATGACTTGGATGAAATGGACCAATTCCTTGAAAGACACTTCTGTCATAACTCAAGAAGAAATAAGTAATCTGAATAAGCCTGATTAAATAACTTGAATCAATAATTATCTTAGAAACTGAAAGCACCAGAACCAGATGGGTTTACTGGTGAAATCTATCAAACACTGAATATGAAATTATACCAATTCTCTACAATCTCTTTCAGAAGGTAAAAGAAGAAAGAATAGTTTATAACTCATTCTATGTGGCCAGCATTACTTTAATATCAAAACCGGACAAAGACATAAGAAAAAAACTACAGATCAATATATTTCATGAACATACATGCAAACATCCTCAATAAAATATTATCAATCATACCCAACAATGTATAAAAAGAAATACACATCACAAATGAGTAGGATGTATGCCAGAAAAGCAAGAAAAATATTTGAATACTAATTAATGTAATCTATCACATCAGCAGACTGAAGGAGACAAATCAGGTGATCATATTCAATAAACAAAAAAAAAACAAGCATTTGACAAAATCAATACACATTAATGATAAAAAGCTGTCAGCACACTGGGAATAAAAGGAAACTTCCTATCCTTGATAAAGGATATCGACAAAAAAATCTACAGCAAACATCATACATACTGGTAAGAATCTCAATGCTTTTCTGTAAAACCAGGAACAAGGGAAGAATGTTTCCTCTCATTACTCCTTTTCAACATCAAACTAGATGTCATAGCTAATACAAAAAGACCAGAAAAGAAAATAAAAAGTAAATAGTTTGGGAAGGAAGAAATAAAAATGTCTTTATTCACACATGAAATAATCACCTATGTAAAAAATCCAAAGGAAATATTAAATGCTCTCTTTAGAAATATTAAGTGGAAAGAGTAAGGTTTCAGGAAACAAACTTAATATTACAAAGTTCAATTACATTCCTATAGGCCAGCAATTAACAAGTGGAGTTTAAATTTTAAAACACACTATCACTTACATGAGTACCCCCCAAAGTAAAACATTTAGTTATTAATATAACAAAGTACACACAAGATTTACATCAGGAAAACGATTATAAAACTCTGATAAACAACATCAAAGAAGAACTAAATAAAAGCCCAGAGATGCTCCATGTTCATGAACAAGAAAATTCAATATTGTCAAGCTATCACTTCTTCCCAACTTCATCTATAGATTCAATGCAGTTCCAAGCAAAACACCAGCAAGACATTTTCTGGATATTGACAAACTGATTTTAAAGTTTAAATGGGGAGGCAAAAGACCCAGAATTTCCACTTAAACGTTGAAGGAGAAAAACAAAGTTGAAGAACTGACAAAACACAACTTCAAGACTTAATTATAAGTATCAAGTAATATTACTTGTTTATAGTAATCAAGACATTGTGATATTGGCCAACCCCCCTCCCCACAAACAAATCCAGACAGATTAATGCAACAGAACTGAGAGACAAAAACAGGCACACATAAATATAGTCAACTAATCTCTGACAAAGAAGCAAAGGGCTCTTCTCTGCTTACCAGTGACAGTCCCTGGTAACCACCATGCTGCTCTCAGTTTTCCTAAGTTCAGCTTTTTAAGATCCAACATGTAGGTGGGACCTTACAAGCTAATTAAAAATAAGCTAACTAATAAACAGACATTTTTTCCAAAGAAAGACAGCCAACAAGTAGATGAATAGAGGCTCAACATTATTAATCATCAGAGGAATGCAAATCAAAACAACAAGGTATCACTTCACAGATGTTCAGATGGCTTTTATCAAAAAAGACAAGATAAAAAAACATTGGCAAGGATGTGGAGAAAAGGGGACCCTTATATGGTGTTAGTGGAAATGTAAACTGGTATGGCAATTATGAAAAGCAGAAAAGGAGTTCACCACAAAATTAAAAATTAAACGACCATATGATCTAGCAGACTTACTAACTGCACACTCACATTCAGTGCAGTGATATTCACAACAGCCAAGATACGGAAACAACCTAAGTATCTGTCAATGGATAAATGGATAAAGAAGACATGATGTCTGAATAAGAATGTATATATATGTTCTTACATATGTTCAATATATATGTTCTTATTCAGACATGAGAAAGAAGGAAATTCTGCAATTCACGACAGCTTGGATATACATTGAAGGGATTATGCTCAGTGAGGTAAATCAAACAAAGATGAATACTGTATGATATCACAGGGTGGTCTGTGAAGTCTCTTCTTACCCAGAGATTTTGCAACCCTCAAACTACATAAAATAAAAATAATAGGTCTATGTTAATTAACAAATTGAAAGTTGGTAATTTAGCAACAAATAGATGCAAATATCTTGTAACTATATTATGCCTCTGTACAAACACACCTTAAAGCTTTAATTTGGTCATGATGTTTAATATCTGATTAAAAGAACACTGAATTCTCTAGTTTTCTTTGCCTCTCAGAATGTATTAACATTTCTTTTGTTCAGAGAAGTCAGGTTGTCATATCACTGAGTTAGTACTGTTACCAAGTCATTTTTTAAATATATTTTAAATAAATTCTAAAGGAACCAAATTTCTTGCCTCATTTGGGCTTAGGATTGAGATGCTAACTTATTATGATTCTCTCTGCACAGGATACAGCCCTACCTTCCCTCTGCAAAGTCAGGACTATTTCCCACAAAAGTAGGTTACTTACAGGAGCCTCTTACAAGAGACAAAATGTGAATGTTTTCCATGGAGACTAAAATGGAAATGGAGAACTTTGGGGACTTATTTGAGAAATGTGGCCCACCGTGGGCTTGAGTGAGTTCTTTCTTGGTCTCTGTAATCATTCAGATTCTCCCCAATTTCCTTCTGGAGCATTTCAGTGGTACTTATAGTCATTTGTTGGTCTGGGCAAGATTTTATGAGATGCAATGAACATATGAAATATTAGAAGTACACTGGGAACCACAGCTGTTATGCCTTGCTGCATTTTTAATGGCTCCTTAAAATCAGAGGCCACTACACACAGCAGCGCATTTAGACAGGAAACACTGCAATTATCTGGCTTCACCACTCCACTGCAAATATAAGAGTACATTACAGTTTATAAGCCCCTAATAGACAGTCATCACCTTTGGCAAGGCTTCCACTCCAAGCTACAATCTGAATTTATTACCAGGGAGTGGTCAAGAGAGACTGAAAGTCTTTTTTGTTTGTTTTGTTTGCACCCTATAAACTAAATATTGAAAATATGAAAGAAAAGACATCACGTATACTATATGTAGTATAAGGCAGGTCCTTTTAACATGACTGTTAGTGAAGCTAATTACAACAAGAAGATTGGAGATCATTCATTAGCCTAGTAAGCAAATTAGGTTTGTTAAGTGATTTATAATGCCAATCTTTGGGTAACTGTGTTGGTCTTTTCAAGTATACGTGTATTGGACCTGACAGTTTATTAACGGTGCTGTATCTAAACAGCTTATCACTAGGGCGCTTTTGTTAAAACGATATTGTGTTTTAAATGGATAAACATTTTTGCACGAGCAAAATTCATTTTAAATGTTTGGCTTCTGAAGTCAAGTACTAGGAGATAAGTGAAGTGTCTCAAACCATCTAAGCCTCCAATAACTCTTGTTTACTGCTAGAGCTGACTATAGGAAAATGTGACACTTGGAGTTAAAATAGCACTTTTCCTTTGTAACAAGCCCCAGTTGTGTTTTTTAACCTCTTTTCAAATGGCACTCTTGGTATTTCACCAAGCTCTAAGTTCTTTATGCAATGGATTGGGAAGCATTTCATTTACAATTTCAGGAAAAATATTTTTTAAAGCAGTTAAGCAAAGGAATGAGTCTTTTATCTGAAAGATTCTTCTGACTGATAGTTCATAAAACTCCAGGCCAGTTAAATCTATCAAAATAAAGGTTGTGTGGGTAGTCAGAGTTAAACCTTGGGGTTTCACATTGCCCATGGTTTAGTTTATATTGCTCATACCAACTCATCCAACATTTCTGTAATTTGGAAATCCCCAACAAGGATAAGACAATTGCCCTTAAAGCCAATGCTGGGAAACAGATTTTAAAAAAATAAATAATGCTACTTTCTGAATTCCATGACAGTGACCTGTATGTTCCCTCTGGGACTGTCAATGCACTTTGCTTACTTTGCCAAAAGCTTTATACTACATCATCTCTATGACCAAATAGGGATATACTAGCTGTGGGACAGAATAAGCTTATAGCCTATTTCTATGAGTTTATGTAACTAAAGAATGCAAATATAAAAATACTGTTCACAATTGTTAATTTCAAAGAAAGGCAAACTTGGTCACTCAACTGAAGTGCGGTGTTCATTAAGCATTAAGGAGACTACGGCCTTGCACTCCTGTGTCTCAGAGGACAGCAAAGAAAGGCAGCAAAGCCAATCGGAAGGGCTGATCCCTGGCCAGGGCAGACATTTAGATGTGGGGCAGACAGAATTACAGATCTTGGAATATAGAGCACCAAAGGCCCTTTAGCAATTATCTAGTCCAGTGGCTGGTAAAATCTTTTTTTCCCCTCAAATCATTTTCTTTTCTCAAATCATATTTTTTAAAATGATTTACTTTCTTCAAATCTGAGGGCCCAGAGAAGGGAGGTGAGAAGACAGGGAGACCAAGCTAAGGACTCATTTCCACATCCAGGAGGAGCACCCGGGTTTTCATTCTACCTCCGTAATTTTTTTTTTTTAATTTTTATTTTTACTTTGGTTTACTTTACATTACTGTATTGGTTTTGCCAAACATTGACATTAATTCACCACGACTGTACATGCGTTCCCAAACACGAATCCCCTCCCATCTTCCACCCCATACCATCCCTCTGGGTCCTCTCCTTGCACCAGTCCAAAGCATCCTGCATCCTGCATCGGACATTGACTGGCGATTCGTTTCTTACATGATAGTATACATGTTTCAATGCCATTCTCCCATCTCATCCCACCCTCTCCCTCTACCTCCGTAATTAGTTTGCAACATCCAACTACAAAGATTCCTGTAGATGTTTAAAAATACTTAAGTCTATTCCCTCACAGAAATGTTCAGAAAATGAGAATATTATGGGATTCGTGGCAACTGGAGACACCAACTCATCCTTTCTGTTTATTTTATTCACCAAATTTCTTGATTACCTTGTACTTCACAAGGAAGGTAAAACTAGTGTGGAGACAGAAGACAATTTCCACCGGGTGAGCAAGAAGAGTCTCACTGCACAGATTCTACAAATGATGAAATGTCTGCTCACCCAAATTTAAACTGTAATGTTCACTTAATCAGAGTATGCTGCTCATGGCTCACAGACCCCATTCTGAAAATCAGAGTGTTAAAAACCAATCAAAAACATTTTAAAAAGGTAAGAGTGGGAAATAGAAAATAGAATTATAATTTTAGTCTAAGTCCCTTGAAATTAGAGTTTATTGGTGACTGTTAAAGAATCTGTCAGAGTACAGCTATAATGTAACCCTCCAGTATAAACAATTCTGTGGTTCCCAATCTTAACAAAACACAATACTTAAGTGTAGATTCTAGTTTTGTTACTTTCTAGGAGGCAAATATAGCTCAGGGTAATATTTTAAAGGTTACAGCTCAAAACAGTGGCAAATTTACCATTCCGAAGGACAACTGATTTCATTTGCTCAGTGTTTCTACATAGCACACATACAGCTCCAAAATCATTAGCAATGTCCTAGATTTTAAGGTGATTGATAGGTTCCAAGGTTTTTGTTTTATTATTATAATCAGAATAATATATTCATTAAATTTTTATATTACATATCCCATAATTAACCACTTTAGTGACCTTGTACTCTCTTTGAATATGGAGAATCTCTGAGGCTATTTCAAACGTACTTAGGTGAATTTTAGGGGTCACTTAGGGATATTATTGAATACACGAACAGTCACATCTCAAAGACATTTTGCGATAAGGCCACAGCTGACTTTTCAGGACATACTGAAGTTATTATAGGGAATTACTGGTTTAATGTAAATTTAAATTTGGGTGGCAATGTTTTGTTTTTCCTGTTATTTTGGCCACCTCTTTTAAACTATCATTGAAGATAAATTTCTAACTATGTACTCTAACTTCCAAACTCATTATGTTCCTAAAAAGGAATCTCTTCTTTTCTGAGACTTCTATCCCAAGTAAAAGAAGTGTCACAGTCATAAAATCTTGGTTTGACATCTTTCTAGTTTTTAATATAACAGTTCACTAAGCCAAGTTCAAGTCTCCTTATAAGCCATCTCCTTCCTACTCTCAGCCCAACCCAAAGAGCTATCAGCAGTCTTTAAATGCCTCAGGTCTGAGGGGAAAAAAATCAACAAATAACTTTAACAGACAAATTATAACAGCCATAATATGTGGACGGCCTAAGAATAGTTCATTCTGACCTCATCATGATCAAAGAGAATGACAGGGAAGGAATTCCATATTTGTTTTATGTCTGTATATGGAGCAAACTGGTATACAGCTGACCAAACGCAAAACCCTAGCCTCCCAAGAAAGTATGCAATGAGAACAAAATATTCCTATCCTACAGTTACAAATTACAATGTTTACTTTTTATTGTGAATTTCCAGTGGTACTTTTCCATCACAACACTTCACAACCACTTAATGAGGCCACATTTACTCCATCACACTATACAGTGGGGGTCACAGAAGAAAACATGTATTATTTCCTATTATTGAGAGCTGCTTTGTGTGCATTAAATATCTTAGCTCATTTAATATTCACAACTCTCTTAAGTAGGTAAAGATGAGGAAACAGATTCAGAGACAAGAAATAATTCATCCAAGGTCATACAAGCACTCTTTATATCATACTGTCTCTAAGTTCTTAATTATATGTTATGCATAATAAAACTTCAAATACTTTCTTCAAAAGAAGAAAATATAGGCCAAAACATTTAAATTGAAAAGAAAAATGTGTTCATTGCATTAATGTGTGTTTTTTTTTTTAAAGAAAATCCTACACACTCCAACAAGTTTTGGTACTCTTGCCAAAAAAATAAAAAAGCAAATAGATTCCAACTAGTCTATACTTCCATTTATATTTAGAATATGAGCTGAGCATGAGTATGTAATGAATATATATGTGTGTCTCTCTGTGTATATAACACCCACATTATTCATAAGCTCCCAAAAATGTGAAAAGTTTGTTCCAATCCTTCTCTATTTTGTCTACTTTAAGAATTCTTTGCAATATGCTTATGTAAATACTGATTTTAGCTGCTGTTCTCATTTCTCGAATCTTCAGCTTATAAATGGATTGGAAAAGTGACAGACCTAAGCATACATCTATGAAACACAAAACCAAGGAGGTATAAACAAATACAATTTCGTCAAAAACAAAAGTCTATTCTTCAAAGCCTTTAAGTTACTACTACTGATTAATGAAAAGAACTGAAAGAAAGTAAAACATACTGGCTGTGGGTAAGGCGCGCGCGCGCGCGCGCACACACACACACACACACACACACACACACGTGTACCTATATACCTGCAAGTACATACAGTTACGTGGGCATCTATTTTATTAGCATACACGATGATCAGCATTCCACCTTAGTCCACTAAAAGTTCTACAGGAGCACACAGTCGACATCAAAGAAGACTCTGAAGTTAGAGTAATGTGGGGGCAAGGGGAGAGTATTTAAGAAAACAGTTTTGGGTTGTTAAACTGAAGAGGTGAGTGCCTTCAGTTTTCTTATACTAGGACTCACACGATGATTCAGCTGCATTAATAGCTCATTGACTCTGCAGGTAATCTGCTTCTGCCCACACTTCAAAGTGATGCTGAAGAGGATTAAGGATAAAGTCGAAATATCACCCTTCCACTTACCTGATGCTGAGCCTTCACTATAGACATCATAGATCATAAAGAACAGTGCAAAGAATACATTGGCATGAAATCACTAAAAATTGTGAATATATTATCTCCACTTAGAAGTGTGACACTCACCAATGCTTCAGTTAGTACCTGAAATTAAATATTACATGTGATATTGCTGAGATAGAAACTGAAACAGAAGATGCTTTTTGATGAGGACTTGGCAATAACAACAATGGATTTTGCACTTTCATAACATAATAATCCCATTATTGGAAACACATTCTATGTAGAACATTTTTGTCATAGTTGAGAGCTGAACTTACATCTGGTATATATCTCCTCCATGTACGCTAATAATACTACAGATTTTTATATATAAGCAAAGTAATATTAAGAATAATTTTTCCAAAGTAAAAAAACCTTTATACTCATCCAGCTCTGAGTAAGTGTAAAAATTATTTAAGATTTATAATTGCAAAAGATTCTTGATTCATAAGAACCTATCATTACAGAATTAAAATAAACATTCCTGGAATTAGAAAATTAAGTGACCAAAAGCATAATAAAATTCTCAGTACTTTTAGAGGTGACTTTCTTCTTTCAGAGTGCTCTTACTGACAATAATATATATTTGAATGCTCAGTCTGGAAGTAATCAGAGGCTGAGTCAGTGGTATTGGCCTCCTTCTGCTGAAGAAAGTAAAGAGGGGGGATTTAGCTTTTGGATAGAGAATAAACATTGGCAGGCTCCAGATTTTACTTCCAGCATCTCAACCCACATCCAGCCTGGTGTGAAGAGATGGCAGATGGGGCTACTTCTGTTATTTCGGCTGCTGAAGCAGGATCTTGTTTCAGCATCCTGCTTGTTTCTATAAGCATGAATATTCAACCACAATAAGGAGTAAGGATAAGTGTGCTGACAGTATGAAGCAGGTAACAAGAAATCATCAACCCTTCCTCTTTGTATCATAGGCTAAGACCAAAAAAAAAAAAAATCACCATTTAATAAACGCCACTTCATCTAAGCTTGGAAAAGACTTATTATTCAACGAAATGATGCTTGTTTTCATGGATTTAACGTAAATGTAAGGAGAGAAATGTGTGGGCAGAAGAAAGCCAAAGTAATTAGCATTTTAGGGTGGAGAAATTTAAAGGCAACACAACAGAATCAGTAATCATTTTCCACTTTATTTGCATGATTTCATTATTTTCCCTGAAAATGCTGAGCAGATATTAGAGTATCTGTATTCATCACTCAGAACATAAATAAGATTCCTTCAAATTCCTTTAAATATCACAACAAATGTCTACATGGGCATGTTATCCCACTGTGTAAATAACGTTTATGTGTAATTCTTATTTATTTGTATTTTGAAAAGCATTACTGAATCCAAGAAGGATAATTTAGCTATAGATAAAAGGAATGGAAATGACAATTTCTTCATGAATGAGAAATACTGGGATAAACCCTGAGGTGTATCACCATCCACACACTTCCCAAATGACAGAGAATAAAGTCTTAAAATTAAATAATACATCTATAGTCAACAAAACGAGGGGTTTGATGACTGGTGGGAAAAAAATCTAAAGGCCACCTACTCAGACTGTGAGGGAAAGCATACAGTCACCTCTCAAAAAAATTAAAATATGGCCATTCATTGTATAAGTGGGGCAGTTCTTCAAGGGATCTTAAAGAACAGGTATACCTCATTGCATAAATTGAATTCCATCTTCCACTTGACCATTTCCACTTGACACTTCTCACTAAAAAAACAATTTTTCAGGAAAGATGGCACAGGTCAAGCAGGATTCCCTGTGTCTCCTTACTCTGCCAGGTGAGGGGCAAACGTCCTGGTGCTAGGAACCAGACACATTTTTGAGACTGACTTGTGAACCCTAGTGCCCAGCTGGTGATGTATTTTAAAAATAAAACAACTCTTAGTTAAAAGATGGACATCAGTCTGCTCCTCAGGACTGAGAGGGAATTTCTTGGACTTTTTTTTTCACACCCTAATGAGTATATATTACCCAAGAAAATGAATGCCAGCGCGAGGCACATGTGGAAGTTGAGATAAAACTTACGAAGTAGCCTGTTCCCAAGCTGGAAGGAGCTGAACTCTGCAAGAAAGCATAAAAACAAAGTGGAAAATCAGCAATGGTTTTTAACACGTTCCAATCCACACAGCTCATTACCAGTTCTTCGCAGGCTTTTCATCACGACACCACATCGCCTGTGTACGCGGCCCCTTGTCATCTGCTACTGATACAAACACCGTGTTGCTTAATTTTCCCCTTTACATCTCTCAACAACTCAGAGATGCTAACGTGCTATTTACTGAATTCCAAGCTTCTGCGGTGGACGTAATTGCCAATTTATTTGACAGGCAGCTGGGTAATGAATTAATGATGGCATTTCGCCCTGCACTGAGACTAAACAGACACGCATCAGCCTGCCTCCCTGACTTGCTGACATTCAATGCCCTGGTCTCAAGCTACTCAGTTTTGTGGCCGCAAAGGGGCAGGCAAGAGGAAAGAGCCCAGACTGACTTGAAAATAAAAAGCCCAGTGGGTTTGGATGACTTTTCCAGTGTGTGACCTACTTGCCAGCTTATTCCCTCAAGGCACCAGTTAGTACACACAGAGCGCTTTTCAAAACTGAGACATTTTGTAAACATAATTAGTAGACTAAAATGCAAAGAATGTGTTGGTAAAGGGAAGTAGTGAAAAGCACCATTCTTCTAAAGGTTTTAGTCATGAAAGTTATCAGTTTAGGCTTCCATAGTTCTCACACATAAGGAATTAAAAACCAGTGATGCTGAAACGTACCTGGGGCAACACTTCATAGGGGAACGAGACCCAAAAAAAAAACTTGGACTGAATATTAAACTTGTCTGTTTGTGTTTTTTCCTCCTAAAACCTCTCATTACAAATTCTTTAATTTGCAGTGTCCTCTTTATGAACGAGAAAGGCCCCAGATAAGCTAGAAACAAAAAGAACGCTAACTCTGAGACAGTCCTCATGTCTCTGAGGAATCCTTGTACTAGCAAGGCCTCTCCCTGCCAGGCTTGGGCCGGTTGTTACACCTTCCACCTACAGGGAATAGACTTCCATGGTGATGCAACAGTTACTTGGGTAACCTCTAACTGTTCTACCTAAGTGCCTTGTCTCTGCTCTGCAAACCACAGGTAGCAGGTACCATCTGCTTGACTCATCCTGGTTTCCCTAGCACTTAGCTCAATGCCTTGCACATAGGAGGCATTTATTAAGTATTAGTTGAATTAATGTATAGATAAATCGATGAATGCTCAGACTGTATGGGGAGGGGACTCGGGTGAACTTAACATCTCCAAAAATCATATCTCCAAATATAGATATGATTCTTGATTTTATACCAGTTTGAAAAGGAAATAACGGTGCTGTAAGTACAGAGCATCTGCATCAAACAAGGACATGATGCTCCAGGGCATTCCTAAATGCAGCACCTGGAGCAAAACTTTCTTCCCCTCAGTGTTCCAGACAGGCTTGGGGGAATAAAGAATCTAGATACGTGATCCTGGACACTGGGTTTTCAAAAAACCTTGCTGCTTTTGTGATCCTATAAACGGTACGTAGGGAGAGCAACAGTAGTCATGGAGACGGCTCCTCAGAGCAATGATTAGCCATGTGATGGCATCACCTGTTTTCAGCACCCACCACCCCCACCCACCGCAGAACACAGGAAGGCAAAAGCCAAGTTAGATCTCCACCAGCCTGGAGTCGTGCCCCTGGGAGGCAAACTCATTTTAGAACGAATTACTCAGAGAGAGCATCGGATTTGTTTATTTCAGTGTTTTACCCCCCTTTCTGCAAATGTATTTTAACCCAGAAGCAGAAGGACCCCTTCAAGCCCACCTCCCCACCCCCACATACATATCATCTTATTGTATACCAAGAAAATGACATCCTTCAGGTCCCGGGAAGCTCTGTTATACTCATTTTGCATATATATTGTACATTACTCAGGGAGCTGGGTGGAGAAGAGAGCTTTGTTGTGCATATTTGTTCTGGCTATTGTTTATGCAGGTCTGACTGAATGAGGGAACAGTGGGTATCATTTCAATTTCTGATGTCAACATCAAATTACTTATTTAATTTCATGCCTGGCGAAGCATTGTATAGCTACACGCAGAATCATTTCACTTCATTTGTTATGCTGTGTTTTCGTGGCGATTGGCTTGCCTTCCAACTGACAGCTTTAATTACGACATGAATTTGATTGCACTGCCGAGGAATTAACATAATGCAACAAAGCATTTAAGAACCCTGCCTTACAACACCCCCGTCATATACACACCCATGCACGCACGCACAAGCACAGACAGACACATGAAGGAACAGACACAAGATCCTCATGTACATTAAAGGTCCACTGGAGTTTCAACGTTTGCTAGAAAGCATATAGAACCAGAGAGTCAGAGGCTACCCACATTTGGACTCACAATTTGTGTGTGTGTGGCATTCAGCTATAATTTCTGGACCTAGCAGAAAAGTTCGTAGAAAACCCTTCTAATCTACTTTGCCAAATGTCCATGGCGTTGATATTTCCTCCCCTCTAACTCCTTTCTCCACTATATTTTTCTTGGCCGATTGCCAGCTCCCTTCAATCATTGCTGGAAAACTTGAACAGAAACGTTTCTGAAATAAAGTGATTTCTCCTTGGTCCACTTCTATAAGCCCAAGAATCTACTAAGGCCCTATGTTCAGTGGGATGCTATTCCTGGTCCTCACCATCAGCCAGAGGTATACCAGAAGTTCTGAGACCAGCAACAGGGCAGAGTCAGGGTTTCACTGACAGTTCAGGTCACATACCACATGCCTCAGGCCTTGCTAACCAAAAGTCCAGAATCTAAGTATATATTTAAAAGCTGAAAATATTTGATAGTTTTAACATTTTTCCAAGTCACAAATTCCATGAACAACTGAAACCATGGGCAACAACAGATTATGCTAAATTGTTGTGTTAGTAGGCAATGGCACCCCACTCCAGTACTCTTGCCTGGAAAATCCTATGGGTGGCGGAGCCTGGTGGGCTGCAGTCCATGGGGTAGTGAAGAGTCGGACACGACTGAGTGACTTCACTTTCACTTTTCACTTTCATGCATTGGAGAAGGAAACGGCAACCCACTCCAGTGTTCTTGCCTGGAGAATCCCAGGGACGGGGGAGCCAGGTGGGCTGCCATCTATGGGGTCACACAGAGCCGGACACGACTGAAGCGACTTAGCAGCAGCAGCAGTTGTGTAAGTAGCTCAGTTGTGTCCAACTCTTTGTGACCCCAAGGAATGTGGTCCCGCCAGATTCCCTGTCCATGGGATTTTCCAGGCAAGAGTGGGTTGCCATTCCCTTCTCCAGGGGATCTTCCCAACCCAGGGATTGCAGGCAGATTCTTTACCACCTGAGCCACCAGGAAAGTCCAGATTATGCTATAAGAATGAAATAAGTATCTAAAAATAGCTTTTTTACTGTTAGAAATGTTTTATGTTTCTATAGCTATTTGTTTACAAATGTGCATCTAGGGATTATTATTGTTTTCTCATGTTACAGGAGACAGACACCATGAAGGAAGGGCTCAGGAAAGCAGATAGGTGGTGATGTCCTGACCACTGAACCATTTGATGAAATCAAGTTGAATTTTAACTTTCTGTGCTTCCCCAATTTATAATGAGAGGAAGGGGCTTCCATTTTGGTTGCTTGGACAGAGACTGCATACATTGTCCAAACTATATAGCAAAAGTGGCCGCAGAATCTAAAAAAGGGTATAAGTCAAAATGAGGCTTGAAAAACGTAAGTTTTTTTAAATGCAATAAATAAAAGCATCCTTGAATTTAAAAGCATTTGAAGTCACATCATATACACATGTTTAGGCAAATATGTTTGTTAAATAATGAAAAAGGCTTATTTCTTTAAGAAATTCTTATTTCTTTAAGTGACAGAGTTGCCAATTCATTCATATTTTCTATGTATTAGGTAGAAATGAGAGGTACAGAGAGACTGAGAAAACAGAATAAGAAAGTATTTAGTGGTTTCCACGAGAAGACAAGAATATGAAGAAATTCCAGACAGTTGGATATGTGATTTCCAGGCTCATTATAAGCTATCTCCTGTTTAACATGGTCTTTTCATTTGTTTTTTGTTTTTTTTCCCCCAGATTTGACCACTGCTCCAGCAATCTCTGCAAATTACCTACCTCGAACTCATTAAGTTGTAAAGAAGAGCTTTCTTACAAACACACTCTACCTCAATCTCCAAGCTACATGGGCTGCAGGAATAGTAATGGGATGCATAGTTGAAAGACATTTTCCAGGAAGGAGAATGCTGCTGCTGACATTCAAGTCTGCCAGTACATATTCATTAAATGCATGCTCATTCTACTACTCTCATTGCCCCCCACCTGACTTTCTTTCCATCTCTGTCACTAAGCTATTGTTGAAGCTACTCATTAAACCCATGAAGTTAACATTCCTGTTTTAACATCTTACCTAGAACAAGGGATTTAAAAATCAGTTATCCATCCAAAATAGATGTACTCCTTTCATTAGAGATCTACACAGAGAGGCTACGGCTACTATTATGCTCCCGAAGCATGTGATGGACGTGTGCTTCATCCCAGAGGAAAATGTAAGCTCTGACCCTAGGGCTAATTTAAATACAGTATTTTAAAATTCTTCCAAATTATCATGTGTGTCTGATATCCCTGCCTATCCACCCTCATGTTACACTTTTTCTTCTTGGGAGTGAAAAGTAGAAGGATCATGCTAAGAATCACTTGGCCAAGTATATTTCTTACAAAGGTCACAAGACGAGCTCATTTGTTTTCTGTAGTGTTTTAGAAAACAAGGACAATTAAAGAACCTAAAATTTTAATCCTAAGAAATGTGCCTTGGAGATAAAGATTACTGATAACTTACAAAGATGCAAAATATATTTAAACAGAGAAATGAGCCACTAGTGGAAGTAAAAATGTGGGCACAACTTGAAAAAACATCAGAGGTGGAAACGGTCACTTCCAAATTCAATTTTCAACCTGTTACAATCCATTTCAAGTTGTTACCAGCTCTCATCTCTATTCAGCAGCCTTCTAGCTTTCCCCCCAATTTCATTCTTGCTTTCATTTTTATTTGCAGTTATTCACATAAAAGGAAAAGTAAACATTTTAAAGTAAAAATTATAATATTCCTTCTAACACCTTTGAGAGGCTTTTTAAATACTAACTTATATGGTAGGCTAAATAGTGTTCCACTAAAATTACAGGGCCTTCTTGGAACCTAAGAATGTGATTGTGAGGGTTAATTTTATGCATCGACTTAATTGTGCCCCTGGGTAACCAGATAGATATCTGCTCAAATGTTAGTCTGGGTGTTACTCTGAAGGTGTTTTTGGATGAGTTTAACATTTAAACCAACAGGATGAGTAAAGCATACTGTAAGTAAAGCATAATGTAAGTGGGCCTCATCCAATCAGTTTAATAGAACAAAAGGGATGGCTGTACTCAAATTAAGAGGGAATTCCCTTGACTCAGCCTTCAAAGTGAAACAGTTTCCCCCCCCTCCCCCTTTCAGGCTCAGACAGACTGACACACAGACTTTTCTGGTGTCAAGCCTTCCAGTCTTTCTGGTTCTCAGACTGTGGGGCTCAGACTGGAACTAAGCATCAGCTCTCCTGGGTCTCCAGCTTGCTGACTGCACATTTTGAAACTTGTGAACCTCTATAACTGTTCAAGTCTATACATTTTATTGGCTCTGTTTCTCTTTAGAACCCTGACTGATATAAATGACCTTGTTTGGAAATAGGGACTTTGTAGGTGCAATTAAGTTGAGGTCATACTGGATTTAGGTGGAACCTAAATCCAATGACTGCTCTCCTTATAAGGAAATCAGACGTACAGAGCTACAAATAGAGTAAAAGCCCACGTGAATAGAGGCACACATTGAAGTGATGTGGTTATAAGCCAAGTATCATCAAGGATTGTAAGAAGCAACCAGAAGACAGTAGAGCAAAGGAAGGACTTCTTTCTGAGACTTTAGAGAAATCATGGCCCTGCCAACACTTAATGCTGGGCCTCCAGCCTTAAAAACTACAAGATAATAATAAATTTATTGTTTTAAGTTTCCTGGTTTGAGATCATGCATTACAGTCACCCAGGAAACTAAGAGAGTTTATAGCCTCCTTACTATGAACTAGAAAATATCATGTGATCAGTTCCTGTATACATTCCCTCTGCTCTAGCCACAAAGGCCTCCCCCACCCCTCACATTTAAACATGTCAGGCTTACTCCTGAGGCAAGGCCACGATCTTGTCACTTATCTTGCCTAAATGTTCTTCCCTCCTTTCATCATTCAGGCTCCAGTTTAAACATCACCAGAACAAAAAGGACTAATTCAATTACTCCATTTACAGTGGCAACACCCTGCCACCCCCCACTACTGCTTTGTTTACTTCATAAAATGTATTACATCAAAAATAATGTTATTATTTGCTCTCAGGTTTGCTGCTTGCCTCCCTCAATAGAGTAGAAGCTTCATGAAGCCAAAGGTTTCATCTTGTTCCCCATTCAACCTCAAGTGTCCAGAACTACACCTGACACTTAGAAGGTATTAGATAAATATTCCTGGACAATCAAAACACTGGCATATCCAAGAAAACACATAAAAATATGATACAGGAAATGCAAAAGACAAACAAAACGGTAGGGAAAATGAAAATATGGCAAAAATAGAAAAAGAAAAGAAAGGAGAAACAGAATACCAAGGGTCTGTAACAGGTCTGGGTTAGATTTTCTACTTAAATACATGGAAGTTCATTGATGGTGTGGACTGTGACTGCTTCTTCCTTGATAGTACCTAGTAAACCTGGCAGTAAAGGTTTGGGTGCTGGGTGGGAAGAAAGGAGGCTAGGGCAGATGCTTGCATAGATGGATGGGTGTTGGGACAGTGGGATAGACAAACCAATAAAATCCCCGAAACCAGAGAGATTCGAGACAGGAGAAGGGGAATCTCAAGAAGCAGCAGAAAGAAATGCATCAACTGTGCTATTAAATGGACTAAAGAGCTACAGAACAATAAGATTCTCGTAACATAATAGTTACGAGAATTCCCCTTTCACCTAACTTGAAATGTTTCAATTCTTTTAACATCTTGAACATTTTAAAAGTATGAAATATTTGTCTGCCTTTTCACAATTAAAATCCTGACCCCAAATTCTTTCAGAGATGAATTAGTCACATCCATGTAGTTATCTGAATAAAGCATTAAAGGAGTTTATTTCCACAGGGTGGTGGCAGGAAGAGTTTGCTAGAAGTGAAATTGGGCTACAGAAGGAAACAAAAAAAAAAAAGAGTACTCCAGAAGAAACAAGTAGAAGGTACAAACCATAGGGAAGTAGAGAAAGAAAGGGAGGATGAAGAGGTAGCTTCATACATCCTAGTGGAAGATTCTGCTAATAGCCCCAGGAGTGTGGGACTTCATCCGCAGGATCTTAAACAAGACCATTTAATAGTGAGTTCTGACTCTCAGAAAAACAACTGTTGGGACTTATCCAGTCCAGTGGCTGGGACTCCATGTTCTCAAGGCAGGGGGGCTCAAGTTCAATCCCTGATTAGGGAACTATATCCCACATGAATGACTAAGACTTTGCATGCCAAAACCAAGATCTGGTGCAGCCAAATAAACAAAATAAGTAAATAAATATTTTTAATAAACAACAACAACTGTGGAAGCTTTGTAGACTAACAGGGCAAAGGACACAGAGGTGGGTCAGATTCTACCATTGGGAGGCCACAGGAATCATCTACGTAAGAAATGGTAAGGGCATTTGAACATCAGGCGTGTAAAGGTGAAGATAATCATAGCCAAATGCCTCCTCAGAAATAGAGTGACTGCGTAAACAGGTTAACTAAGAGGAAGGAAGAGAGTTCAAATTTGAAGGTAATAGCTCTGAGATCCAGTATAGAGATAGGGAAATGAAAGAGTTCAGGTTTGAGAAAACAGAGTTTAAGGAGGATTTTATTTGAGAGGAAAATGGTGTTTGTCATGATTGAGACAAGCAGGTATTGTGGAACTGATAGCTACAAGGGAATTCAAATCAGAAAGTTTAGAAAAGGCTCCTATGGTAAGTATAAATCTGATGTAAAAGAAGGGAATAAATATTTTTGAACACAGTGAATGTGCCAAGAACTGTTAAAGTAATTCAAACACATGGTACCAGGCAATTTTTAAAAGAAACCTTACAAGGTAGATGAAATGACCCCCATTTCGCAGCATAAGAAACCAAGGCTTGGAAAGATCAAGTTTTTTGCTCAAGGTCACATGGATAATAAATAGCAAACTAGCTATTAAAACTTGGTCTGTTTGTAACAAATGCCCATGATCACTTCAAAATTTGAGGTTTTGTTCTATGTATCAAGTCTTTAAGTAAGTTTATCTCAAGACTTTTGACAACTTCCTCAGTTACAAAATTCTGTTTAAGTTTAGAAGCAATACTTTCCCTTCTGAATAACTCATCATGAATATTTATATAGTCAATTATTCCCCTTAACTTTTTCCTTAGTGACTAATCTAAACAAGTTACTGTTTCTCCTTGATGTGGACAATGTGAGAGTCCCTGTAGACTATTATTCCCTCCTGGCAATGTACTGTGGGGATACATAATTTGGGAAAGCCAAGCACATTTGGTTTTTGAGCTTTACCCATGAGTCAAATTCTCCAGCCACACTGGAATTCTTTTTTCTTAATCTTTTTGCCTGTTCAATTGAAAAAAAAAAGAAAGAAACAAAGCTGGAATAACATAGTTATCTTGATTAGAGGCACTTGAGGTAAGTCTCAACTTCCAAAGCTTCTAAAAATATCATTCAAGTGAGTGGAAGACTGAAAGAGAATTTCATCTCTGCTTAAAGTCTAGAGTGGGCACTGTAAACTAACAGGGATTAAATTCACGCCCCCACTTTAAGTAACTAAAACAACTAGACAACATGTGTGAAAAAAAAAAACTTTTTAAGAAACTGGGCAATAGGAGTGTAGTGATCTTAGACAGACAGAAAGAAAACAAAATAATTCTTACACCTGCCCTAGCATAGTCCCTGGAAAGAGTTTTCATTCCATAGCAGGGTGGCTGGGGGTAACCCAGGTGGATCCCAGAAGAATCCCTGAGTTGAGAACGTAGAGTTGACAGTCAGCCAAGTCAGCTGAAATTTGCAAAGCAGAGGATGGGAGAAAAGGCAGGTTCACTGTGAAAGAAGCAGGAAACCAGGAGACATCTTCCCCCTTGTCATCACTGGAGTCCGTATCAGCACATCCACGCGACAAAAGTACCCAAGGGAAGGGGAATGACCACCGGAAGGAGCAGGGAGAATGACTGTCAGAGTCACAGAGGGTAGCGGAAAACTGGCACTCCCACCGGCCAGAGTGGAAAAACTTTGTTCACATCAGGAATTAGGCAGAGTCTTCAGCACTGGGGAAAAACAACCTTTGTCCTAAAGACTGTTCTGGATGTTCTACCCAGAAAAGCATAAAAGCAAATGTCAGAAGAAATAAAAACATTATTTCCAAGTGGCATAACTGTATCCCAGAAAAAAGCTCAAGAATATTCATGAAAACCAAAAATATCCAGCACTCATCAAAAACAAAATTTTTCCAATATTTGGCATCTTAAAAAAAAACAGCCAGGCACAGACAAAAGCCAGAAAATACAATCCATAATGAGGAAAAAACCAATCAATAGAAACAGACTCAAAAATTACACAGATGCCACAGTTAGTAGAATATGAACACTGAAACAGCGATAACTATTTTCCACATGTTCAAGAAAGTAATGAAAGCATAGGATGGTGAGGAGCAACAAGGAGATATTTTAGCAAAATATCTACACCAGAAAAACTAGTAGTGGTCTTTGACTCTATCTCCTCATTTTCTGATAGTCATTAAAGTAATTAATTACTAGTTCTCCTTTAAGGAAAAAAAAAAGGAAGT
This sequence comes from Redunca redunca, assembly GCA_006410935.1. Classification (NCBI taxonomy): domain Eukaryota; kingdom Metazoa; phylum Chordata; class Mammalia; order Artiodactyla; family Bovidae; genus Redunca; species Redunca redunca. The sequence goes on from SJYQ01096369.1 coordinate 1,216,188, forward strand.
ATCTTTATTCTTTAAAATATCATGGGGGTAGACATTGCCCTCATGCCCAAAAGAGTCATTTTGTGACTTGACTTGTCAAAGGCACTCATCTCAAAGATTTTAGATTGCAATGGCCCTGAGGTAAGGCTCTGCAACCTCACAACTATTCACGTGAAGGAAATAAGTGACTGGAGGTTTTGAAACATTTCACTAAAAGACCACCTACTTCTTTTTCTTCCCTTTTCTTTTTTCATGTGTGTCATTTCTCCTTCTTTCATCTTTTAATAGTGCTGCAAGAAGTATGAATTTAAATAATAAGCAACATAAACCCAAAGTATATCAAAGACTAACCTGACACAAGATTGACAGGATTGTTACAGCCCTAGTATTTTTTTGAAATTTTTTACTATGGTAAAAAAATACACACACACACACAATAAAATGCAAGATTTCAACTAATTTTAAGTGTACAATTCAGTGGCATCAGTTACATCATAATGCTATACCACTATCAAAACTATCTATTTCCACAACTATTTTGTCACCACAAACAGAAACTTTGTTACAGTTAAGCCATAACTCTCATCTTTCACACTTCCCTACCCCTACCACGGGTCCAGGGCCCTGGAAACTCCCATTCTACTTTCTGCCTCTAGGAACTTACATATTCTAGATACTTCATATAAGAGGCATCAGAAAATATTTGTCTTTTTCTGTCTAGATTCTTCCACTGAGCATAATGTTTTCAAGACTTGAACTTCATTCTTTTATATGGCTAATACGCCCATGTCCATATATGCCACTTTTTGTTCATCCATTTACCTGCTGATGAACTCTTGGGATGTTTACATCTTTTGGTTCCTCTAAATGATGCTGCAGTGAAAACTGGCATATAAGTATCTCTTTGAGGACCTGGTGTTTGGGTATATACCTAAAAGGAGGATTGGGGGCACGTATGGTGACTCTGTTTAGCCTTTGAGGAATGTCAAGCTGCTTTCCACAGTGGGTTCATCATGTTATATTTCCACCAGCATGTTCGAGGGTTTCAACTTCTCTAAATTCTTGCCAACATTTGCTATTTTCCTTTCTTCAAAGTATAACTATCCTAGTAGCTGTAAAGTAATATCTCATTCTGGTTTTGATTTGCATTTCCCCAATCACTATAATGATGAGTATCTTTTATGGGCTTACTGGTTATTTGTGTATCTTCTTTGCATAAATATCTGCTTAAGTCCTTTGCCCATTATTCAATTCAGTTATTTGTCTTTTTGTTGTAGTCTTTACATATTCTGGATATTAAGCATTTCTCAGTTATATGATTTTCAAATATTTTCCTCCCATTCTTTGGGTTTTCTTTTCATTTTCCTGACAATACCAATTGATGCACAGAAGTTTTTAATTCTGATGAAGTCCAACTTATGTATTTTCTCTCTAGCTACTTGTGCTTTTGATGTCATATCTAAAAATCCACTGCAGATTCAAGGTCATGAAGATATACACACAATTTCCTCTAAGAATTTTATGGTTCTAGCCCTTACATTTAGGTCACTTATTCATTTTGAGTTAATTTTTGTTCATGGTGTGAGGTAAGGGTCCAAATTCATTCTTATGAATGGAAAAATCCAGTTGTCCCAGCACCATTTGTTGAAGAGAAAATTCTTTCCCAATTAAATGGATATTAAACTCATGTTAAAAATTACTTTGCTATAGATGTATGAGTTTATTTCTGAGCTTTCAATTCTATTCCATTGATCCATATGCTTACACTAACTCTAGTACGGCACAGCTTCAATCACTGTAGCTTTGTAGTAAGTTTTGAAATTGGGAAGTGTGACTCTCCCAAATTTGTTTTATTTCAATACTGTGTTGACTTTTAGGCGCTTCATGCCATTTCATATGATTAGGAGTGTCTGATTTTCCATTTTTGCAAAAAAGGATGTTGGAATTTTCACAGACATTGCATTGAATCTGTAGATTGCTTTGAAGGGTATTGATATCTTAACAATACTCAGTATTTCTATCCATGATCACAGAATATCTTTTGTCAATTTCTTTTGATCAAAAGGAAAACAAGTGTAGGGAAACCGGTAAAAAAGATCTCAATAACTATACAATCCTGTGCTCTTGTCCCTTGACCTAGTGTGCTTTCATTTCTCTACTCTGTGATGAAATTATGATTAACTAATCCTGGAATAATTTCCAAGGTCAATATGATCTTGTATTAAAAGCACAACAAAATCTCAGAACAGTTATTTAAGCATTAAGTATTGTTAACAAATTAGATAAGAAATAGTTATACCTTGAAATTTACAGTTCCACCACAAACTTAATGAAACATATAAACACAATGAAATATTTTTGTATATATATTCATACTTACAGTGAAAGACTGAGTATTCTTTATTTATATATTTGGCACTATAGCACATTAAAAGAAAAGGTAATCATAACTAAGATATTAAGAGTTCTGGAAAAATATTATACTTTTTGTTTCTTCTGCTTAATTCTTGTACAGACTTGCTTGTGTGCTCAGTCACCAGGTCATGTCTGACTCGGGCTCTTCTGCCCATGGGATTTCTCAGGCAAGAATACCAGAGGGGATTGCTATTTACTCTCTAGGGGACCTTCCCAACCCAAGGATAGAACCCATGGCTCCTTCACTGGCAGGGGGATTCTTTATCACTGAGCCACCCAGGAAGCCCAAGAATTTAAGAGTCCATAATATCAAATGTCACCCTAAATCCAACAATCTTTCCTGAGAGGTATAGGAAGATCTCTGGGTCTTAGGGTTGCCCACCTTGGCTGACAGAGAAATGGACAGTAAGAAGTTTTGAGTACATACCCCTAAGATACCTGTTTATGAATTATACATAAGAACTACTCCTTACTTATTAAATTGAATATTAGTAAAGCTTAATTTCTATTTTGGGGTCATCTTGTACAGCATAAGCAAGAAAAGTACTTTAGAGAATTAAAAAAGAAGAAAACAAAAGGGGAAGTTTTTTGCTCTTTATGATATATCCTCACTCTACTGCTTCTTGAAACTCAGAGACTCTGAACGCTGTCTCATTTTTAAGCCAAAGCAATCTTGAGAAAGTCAACAAAGCTGAAGGTATCAGGCTGCCAGGCTCGACACTATACTACAAAGGTGTAGTAACCAAAACACTATGGTACTGGCACAAAAACAGACACGTGGGCCAATGAAACAGAACAGAGATCACAAACCAACAAACCAACACTCACATGGTCTACTGATCTATGACAAAGGAGGCAAGAATAAATGATAGGGAAAAGAGAGCATCTTTAATGAATAGTGTTCAGAAAATTGGACAGCTACATGCAAATGAATGAAAGTGTACCACTTTCTCACATTATATAGAAAAATAAGCTCAAAATGGATAAAAACTTAAATATAAGACCTGAAAGCATAGTACTCCTAGAAAAAAACAATCACAGGCAGTAATCTCTTTGACATTAGTCTTACCAATTTTTTTGGATATACTTCCTCAGGAAAGGGCAACAAAAAAGCAAAAATAAACAAATGGAACTATATAAAACTAAAAAGCTTTCTGAACAGCAAAGGAAACTACCAACAAAACAAAAAAGTAACACTGATTTGGAGAAGATATTTGCAAGTGATATTTCTGATAAGGGGTTGGTACCCAAAATGTATAAAGAACTCATAGAACTCAATGTCAAAAAAAAATAAACAACATGATTAAAAAATACGTAGAGAACCTAAATAGGTGTTTTTCAAAGAAGACATACAGATGACCAATAGGCACATGAAAAATGTTAACATCATTAATCAGCAGGGAAATGCAAATCAAAACCACAATGAGATTATCACCTCACACCGGATAGAATGGCTGGTATCAAAAAGACAAGAAACAACAAGTGTTGGTGAGAAGGTGGACAAAAAGGGAATCACTGTGTGTGGCTGTTGAGAATGTAAATCTGAGCAGCCACTATGGAAAATAGTATGATGATTACACAAAAAACTAAAAATAGAACTACCATATGATCCAGCAATCCTACTTCTACTTCAACAGAAACAGTAAATCAAAAAAAAATATATATGTACCCCTCCTTTCATTGCACCACTATTTACAACAGCCAAGATATAGAAGCAACCTAAATGTTCATCATCAGATAAATGAATAAAAAAAAATACTATACACTGACACACACATACAAAGGAAGAAAACTCAGCCATAAAAAAGAATGAAATCTTCTCAGTGGCAGCAACACAGATAAACTGAAGGATACTAAGCTAAGTGAAATAACTCAGACAGAGAAAAATGCGTACCATATGATTTCACTTATACACAGAATCTACAAAACAAAGTAAACGAACAAACACAGAAACAGATGCATAGACATGGAGAACAAACAAGTGGTTGTAAAAGAGCAGAGAGGCGACTGTGGGAGGATGGACAGACAAAATCAGTAAAGGGAATTAAGTGTAAACTTCCAGTTATAAAATAAATATATCACAGGGATGTAAATGAACCCATAGAGAATATGATATGATAACAAATTTGTATTGTGATAGATGAAAGCTGGATTATTGTGGTGATCATTTCATAATGTATAAAAATATCAAATTACTAAGCAACAGTTAGAACTGGACATGGAACAACAGACTGGTTCCAAATAGGAAAAGGAGTACGTCAAGGCTGTATATTGTCACCCTGCTTATTTAACTTCTATGCAGAGTACAGCATGAGAAACGCTGGGCTGGAAGAAGCACAAGCTGGAATCAAGATTTCCAGGAGAAGTATCAATAACCTCAGATATGCAGATGACACCACCCTTATGGCAGAAAGTGAAGAGGAACTCAAAAGCCTCTTGATGAAAGTGAAAGAGGAGAGTGAAAAAGTTGGCTTAAAGCTCAACATTCAGAAAACGAAGATCATGGCATCTGGTCCCATCACTTCATGGGAAATAGACGGGGAAATAGTGGAAACAGTGTCAGATTTTATTTTGGGGGGCTCCAAAATCACTGCAGATGGTGACTGCAGCCATGAAATTTAAAGACGCTTACTCCTTGGAAGAAAAGTTATGAGCAACCTAGATAGCATATTAAAAAGCAGAGACATTACTTTGCCGACTAAGGTCCATCTAGTCAAGGCTATGGTTTTTCCTGTGGTCATGTATGGTTGTGAGAGTTGGACAGTGAAGAAGGCTGAGTGCCGTAGAATTGATGCTTTTGAACTGTGGTGTTGGAGAAGACTCTTGAGAGTCCCTTGGACTGCAAGGAGATCCAACCAGTCCATTCTGAAGGAGATCAGCTGTGGAATTTCTTTGGAAGGAATGATGCTAACGCTGAAACTCTAGTACTTTGGCCACCTCATGAGAAGAGTTGGCTAATTGGAAAAGACTCTGATGCTGGGAAGGACTGGGGGCAGGAGAAGGGTACGACAGAGGATGAGATGGCTGGATGGCATCACTGACTCAATGGATGTGGGTCTGAGTGAACTCTGGGAGTTGGTGATGGACAGGGAGGCCTGGCGTGCTGCGATTCATGGGGTCGCAAAGAGTCAGACATGACTGAGCGACTGAATTGAACTGATGTTGTACACCTGAAACAAATGTAGTACTATATATTAATTATATGATGCTGTGCTGTGCTTAGTGCTTAGTCGCTCAGTCGTGTCCAACTTTTTGTGACCACATGGACTGTAGCCTGCCACGTCCCTCTGTCGATGGGGATTTTCCAGGCAAGAATACCAGAGTGGGTTGCCATGCCCTTTTCCAGGGGATCTTCCCAACCCAGGGATTGAACCTAGGTCTCCCACACTGCAGGTGGATTCTTTACTGTCTGAGCCACCAAAGAAGCTCAAGAATACTGGAGTGGGGAGCCTATCCCTTCTCCAAGGGATCTTCCTGACCCAGGAATCAAACTGGGGTTTCCTGTATTGCAGGCAGATTGTTTACCAGTGAAGCTACCTGGGAAGCCCATATTAATTATAACTCAATTTAAAAAGAAAAAGAAAGATGGTTAGAATCCTGAACTCACCACCTGCGGTGACTAAAGGGTAATCTGCAGCTTCTGGGGGAAAAAAAAGGAAGGAAAGAAAGAAGAGGGAAGGCGGAGAGAGGGAGAGGGAAAGAAGTGATGAGAAGAGACAAGAAGAGAAAAAAGAAAAGAAACGGAAATTTCCCAAATTGAGTATGCTAATCACAAAAGGTAAAATGGTGTTATTTCTAGGAATGCTCTTCAATGGTTACCCAAATTACTTTTTTTAGTGACAGTAGAATTATTTTCTTCCTCTAGTAAAAGTTTTTTGCAAATAAACAGAGTGGGAGGAAAAAAAGAATACTGTCTCAATCTGTTAATGTTCCTTTCTCGCTATCACAAATAAAAATTTCCCCCTACTTGATCTATTTTAAAGGAAAGTTTTAAAATGTTGCTCTCAGGTGCAAAGATGGGTCAAGGATCCTGTTCTTCAACACATTAGGGAGGGGTGTGAGATGACCCCAAGAGGGCAGAAGTGGTTCTGTGCCTTGCTGGTGCACAGGGGTCTGGAGAGTGGTTAGAACGGGTCTTGAAAGCTGACAGACCCCCTTAAGAGGCAGGTAGTGTGTGCTCATGGGGGGTTTTGCTCTAGAAATCACAAGGAAATTTTAATTCCTTCACTTGCCAAGTAAGTGGTGGGTTAGTCATCCCTTCCAACAGGAATAAAATGAAAGAAAGGGGCTGTTACAGATCTCACAGGTGAACAAATGACAAAAGGCCCACATTTAAGTACGTCATCTCCCAGTTGCAGCACTGCCAGACTAGTTCTTTCATTTGTAACACTGATACCAAAAAGTATTATGACTTCCTTTTGTAATCTATTGTTTCTAAGCTGATAAATACGCCCAACCAACCTTATGATTCTTTAAAACACATTTTAAGTCAAACTAGAAAACAGAACAATACTATGAAGCAAGGCTCAAATATGTGTCTGCCGAGAGAGGAAAGATGCTTGGATATTTACAAAATGACGTGAAGGGATGTGCTGGTGGACTGAAACTGCACTCAAGGGATGTGTGGTCTGGTGGTTTCAGTTTGTTTTTTAACTTACGTCGCTGAGCCTTTCCCGGGAGCTGCTCCTGTGGAAGCCTTTGGATTCTCCACTGGCGCTTTCACTGTCACTGTCCCTGCAGCTGTTCTGCCCTGGCTTGAGCTGAAGGAAGAAGAAAAGAGAAAAAAAGAAACGTGTCAGTGGTCTCCTCACACAACTGCTCCTTCACCCTTATTCTTTAAGCCTTATCAAAAATGAACAATTTAAGGTCCCAATCTTTAGCATTTTTCTCAGCTTCTGAATAGGGCCAGGCAAGCTGCTACAGAAAGAAATGTGGAGGATAATAAGATAAGTAAAACATTTAGCATAAAATGTCAATGTAGACAAAAAGGCCTGAGCAAGCCTTAAATATACACTTGAAAAGTCTAACATGAATCTTGGAGGGTAATCTTCCCTGAGATTTTTCCAATCCAGGTTTCACCAGCTATGATTTCCATCTTATTCTCTCTGTCCTCTTATGGAGAAGAAAAAAAGAAACAACAAAGAGAAGAAAAAAAAAAGTTTTTCTTTTCCTAAGAGAAAATAACGAGATTCTTTATAGTAGCCTTTACCACTAGGGAGACAATGACCCTGTTTTTCAAGATAATATTCTAAAGGTATTTTAAAATACCAAATTAAGACTACAGCTTAAGTAAATTAAGCCGGCATCCATTCAACAACTATATATTAAGTATAACATCTGAGCCTGAAAGTAAAAACTAGAGATATGGTGCTTATTGACCAACTTAAACAGTCTCTGCTGTTTAATAGCTTTACAAAGCTGTTACCAGTTTCTACACATTTACTGGCTCTGATTTTCATGTTCAGGATGTTGGACACAATTACCCAGATTTGATTTTCCACTCAAAATGAACAAACACACAGAACAGCAAACCATGAGTCTATATAAGACTGAGTCAAATTCACATGGACCATAGTCTGTGATGTTATCACCAACCACGTTTGCAGAGAAGCCAAGCAATGTGATGCAAGTTACAACACACAGCCCCTTTATAATGTGCTCACTCTAGCAAGAGAAAGACAGAGCAGGATAAACAGAGACAGCAACACAATGAAATACATACACGCTAAATGAAAACCAGAAACGAGCCAGTGATGTTAGGAGGAAAAGTAATCTCTGAAGTCTTGAACTGTAAAAAAAGATTAAGCACCTATGGCTGAAAGGAGAGAGAAAGATACTCTTTATGAGAGAAAGTCAAAAAGAAAAGGCAGGGAAACCAACATGCTAGGAAATGATCAGGAGTCTTATTGGAATTAAAAAAAAAAAAAAACTTCTTTTGTGAGGAAAAGAGGGGGGCATGGGTCGAAAAATGGGAAATGTCAAACAGAACACAATCCCCTTATTTCTGGGTAGCAGGGAACTTCAGAGAGCAGAACAGGTAACAGGTACCAAACATCTTGGCTGTAGGTTTTCATGTGGCTCTGGGACCATGGGGGAAGATGAACCAAGATGAATGGAGAATGGAATCAAATCAGCATCCCTTGTAGCTTTAACGTGCCTCTTTAAAGACTGCAGTTCAGACCTGACTTTTGGTCATACCATCTAATCAGCTATTCCCAAATCCCTGCTATGTAAAAGGCATTCTTTTTTTTTATTTCAACATTTCTACAAATCCTCTTTTATCACTTCCTTCTAAAATCCCTTTCTCCAGGAAGTCTTCTCTAATGGAACCAAGAAAAATGATCCTAATTTTATTCTGTATCCTCCTGAGCCCTTAAGTACTTAGTTTCCTCCTAAGTTACTGTTAAACCTGCTAATTTTAAGTTAATTCAGATGCAAGCTATATGAGCCTTTTCTTATTACTATGGAATAAAAGTTCAGAATACTATCATTCTCTTCAAGTTTTCATTTTTATACTTGTAATAAAGGGGAATTTAACCTAAAATGAACATCACTTCCTTTCAATTTCCTGAACATGTCGAGTCCATTCCTGTCCTGTACTTTTTCACACTAGATTTTCTCAGTCTGGAATGCTCACTCTCATTCTCTCTGCACTTTTCAGGTCAGTTTTTTTTGAAGCTCAGATATTATCTCTTCCACCATGGTCTTTAAAGCATTCTTTCTCTATATATTTATTTTTTGACATATGCTTTCAAAGTCTAGCAAGCATCTCATTATTAAATGCCTTTTATAATTGTGATATAGTTTATCAAGTTTTAAAAGGCCTGCATTAAATATATTTATACTAATGATAAAATCTGTGTGTGGAATGTAATTCATAAACAATGTCGGAACTCTTATCTCATTGGATCTCTGAGTTAAGTAGAGGCAGGTAAAACTAGCTCCAATGTGTGGAATGGAAAAATAAATAAATAAAGGAAATCTGCTCGGAATTAGCGAACAGATTGAGGACTAACCCCATGTCTCTATTGCCTACTGCTATCTTCATTGTAATTCATAGTGCTTGTTTAAATGTTTACATTTAACCTGGAAATAATGATTCTGTGGTAGACCAGTATTCTCCCATAGAATTTATTTTCAATACATCTGTGGTAACTAACTATATTCACAAAGAAATCTTATTAGGTAACATTTGATCAAATAATGTTTATAAAAACTAAGTCATCCAACTTAGAGGAGAAATAAACATCAAACTGGGAATTCAGAGAATAAGAAAATCAAGACTTTTCCTAATGTTCAAATGGCTTAACAAAATCTGGACTTTCCATTTGGGACTCTTCCATGTTTCTTCATGGTAGGAAAAGGATGACTTCAACAAGGTCCAACAAGAGACCCCAGTGGCCCTGATGTTAATTATCTGACTAAATGTTGATCTAGGCTAAGAGCAAAACCCAAGAAAAACTCAGAGGAAGCAGCTTACTAGCCTTCCTTATGTCCTGCCAGCAAAAGCACTTCAGTGAATTCTTTTCAGAGAGCCTTACATAAAATCCACCCCTATACCACCCCTTTCACCTCCAAAGCCAGGCTCAAGTTTAAAGGAAACGTAGGATTTTAAGCTGTCAGACAGCTCAATATTTCAAAGATATAGACTGACTACAGTAAGTACTAAAGCTAACCCACAAGATTTCAGGCAAAGAAGTATTCCTTCCTAATCCCATGAATACATTTAAGACTGGCATTTTCAACCACATCCAATGGATCATTCGGGGTAGCATAACTAACTCAGAAGTTGTAATCCTTCACCTGAAATTCCCAGCTATTACCTACAACCAAGAGACATTACAAAGGCCAGGTGCTGGCTTAAACATTTAAAGACCTAAGAAAAATCAATCTGCATGCATTGATTTCTCCTAGCATTCACAGCAGCTCTGTTATAAGAAAGTTTCTGCTATAAATGATGCAGTGAAATTTTTTACTATCAGTCTTTAGATATCTAAGAACCTCACATATTTAAAAAGTACTACAATTCACTCTAGTTTTAGAAGTTTCTACCAATTAGGTATAATGTAGTTTAAGAATCAGAACTAGGAAAAAAAAAAGTGAAAGGAAGCTAGCATCGGGCATGAGTAGCTGTAATACTAGCAGGATTACCATCTTTTGTAAACTATAAGAAGCCAGTGTGTCTTCATTAGATTTCATAGTCAGCAGTATATTTACCATGCTCCAAAACTGTGTTGTCATTACAGAGTTAACTATTATTAATGACTAATTAAGAAAATAACGATACATGGTTTTATTATGGCTAATGAACATGTAACAGAGTCCCACTGCCCCAGAATGAGGGAAGGTGGAGCAATTCTATGCACACCTGACAAGATCTGAGAGCCAGGCTGTGCCATTCTTTTCAGTGTGTATATGGAGAGTTTCACAGATGCAAGGTGTTCAGAAGGTGTCATTAATCCTTCAAACAAAACTCACAAAGGGATGAAGTATGTGAGAAGATACCTAAGCCTAGCACTCTAGAAGACTGACGTGACTGACTTACACAGTGCCATGCACAAGAACAGCCAAAAGTAATCTCCTACCCCAGTTTTGGTTCCTCAAAGCACCATAAATCTTATCTTGGACTGCTGAGTATTTCTCCAGGGATCTAAATGAACAACATACAACATTTCTTGAAAGTGCCAATAAGCACCAAATCTCCTGTTCAACGATATTTTAAAATATATCTCCACTAACATCAAAACAGTTGGGTATTTAATCTCATAAAAGTGGTGTTTTATTTTTCCCATATAAAACTGTCCCCAAGCAGAGAAAGTTTCATAGATTGAGTGGCATTTGAGTGTTTTATTTCTTAGGTTTTAAAAGGTATTTCGGAGGAGAGGCACAGAACCAAAGTAAATAACTTAATGAAAAGGTTGGACACGTCCGAACGAGCTAGCGGGAAATAACTAGTACAAACAAAATACAAAGTTGAATAGAAAAAACGTGTTCTTAAGAAATAAATATTGTACTTTTAAATGCATAATAATAACATGTGACAGAAACAAAAATTAAATTCTGGAAACTAGGGCAGTACAAGGAATTTGTGTGAAATTTCTCTGGGATCACAGAATCAGAAGTTAAACTGTTATTGTTTTCAACAGTTAGAGAAAGAATTTTAAGGATTTAAAAATCATAAAATAATCACTAGTAAAGTTTAAATACTAAAGTTATTTGCTTTCTANNNTACATATTAAATTAGGTAACTTATATAGACCACATCTTCTAGAGCATCCAGGGGATGTTACCAGAAACTTAAGATAAAGTAGGCTACAATGAATATCAAGGTATTAAAATTCAGAAACTACATGAACAACCTTCTGGATAGTAAAAACTAATGACATTTTAAACTGAATACCAGAGATTTTATTCAATATAAAGATAATAAAAATTCTCTTCACAATTATAAGTGAGTCATAGAAAAATAACAAACACAGCACTTATAAATTAAGAAAGTGAAAATTATAAATACGTAAGTAAAACATTTAACAAGATCTGTTAATTATGTGCTAGAGATTAACTTATGTATTTTCTACCAGATTGGAAGTAACAGAAATAAACAGCCTAACTACAGAGAACAAAAAGTAACACAACAAGAAAAGCAACAGTGGGGAAGATTAGAGAAAAGAGATTACAAAAATAAATACTACATAATGAATTGGAAATTTAAATATTATACAATTAATATAGTAAAATTGGGAGAAAAGCCCACAAATATGAGACATACTTCTTATATATCTAAGAATAAAGAGATAAAAATCAAAACCCAGAAATAATATAATAATACTGTGCCAACACAATGTAATAATAATATGATTATCATTACAAAAATGTGATAATGAATATATTCTAAATTAAGTAGTAAACATAATTCTCTGTTGATACCGACAAAAATCATACTAAATTAGCTTCAATTTTTAAAAAACTTTAACAAAATTTGATCCAGAGCTTGAAAAAAAAGTTAAGCTAATCTGTGCCCAAATCTGATAGTAACAAAAAGAGAACCACAGGATGATCTTAATTTTAAAAAGCTGCAAAACTCTGAGGAAAGGCAATGCATTCAACTTAACAATAAATAAAAAATAGCCCACCAAATTCTAATGAATCTTGCAAAAGAATGTAAGAATCCACCAATTTTCAAAAGGGCACAAGGGAAATTTTGGAGGTGACGGCAAAGTTTAAAAATTGTAGTATGGTGATGGTTGTACATCTCTGTTAATATATTAGACTGATAATGAATAAATTTCATCATATATAATGGAAATATAATGTTATATATAATGAATAGTTTAACAGGGCAGTTTATTTGAAAAAGATAAGAATCCATCAGGGTTTCTTGGGCGGCCCAGTGGTATAGAATCCACTTACCAATGCAGGAGCTACAGGTTAAATCCCTAGGTCAGGAAGATCCCCTGGAGAAGGAAAAGGCACCCCATTCCAATTCCCAATTCCAAGCTTGGGAAATCTCATGAACCGAGGACCCTGGTGGAATACAGTCCAAGGGGGTCACAAAAGAGTTGGACACAACTTGGCAACTGAACAACAAGAAGTCCCATGATTTTCATTTTTTACTCCAGAAAAGAGTTCCCTGGTTGAAGACTTACCTGATTAAATCAGCCTAATGAAGCAAAAGAACACAGCTCTCTTTCTTAAAGCCAACTGTCCATACAGAAATCTAATCTAATCATGGGGCGTATCTGGAGGGTCATCTTGGGATCTTGCCTATTATAGTCAGTTTCCAAAGACAAGAAAAGGAGGAACTGCCTCAGTCCATGTATCATAAACAGGGTTCCTGGATATGCCTGGATTTTTGAGTGTCATTTCTCTTTGTCACTGATGTCCCCAACTAAATACTTAAGGTATTCCATAGACAATAACATGGAGATTATGTTGTCTGCCTGAAAAAAAACAGAAACAACTGAGGTACTTACACTGGACTATCACATACATTATTCAAATTTAAGCAGGTTCGGTGGACTTTACAGCAATAGAAAAAATTGAAAAGTTAATCAAATAAAGAGCAGAAAATAAGGTCAGATCAATCTAACTATGTAGTCTCAAATATAAACAAAAAGCAATTAAGAGCAACCTAACCAACTTTGATATCCTTCCAACAGACAAATGCAACCCAAACAACAAAACTTAATAATGTTCTATGGCTTATCCAGAGAATCATAACTCTACTCTGTGATTTGGCCAAGAGGCTATTATGATAGTATCTCTTCATAACTTAATAATGTGAAGGAAAGGGAATGGAAGTGTAAAAATCAGTGCTCATATATAAATAAAATCTCTATCTACAACCTGGGTACTATTTCCAAGTTGAATTATGTTGACAAAAGGCATGATAACAACCTGACTTTTCATTTCCTATCAAAAAAAAGTCCAAACTATCTGGGGGGAAAATAATGCAGAAGAATGAGATTAAAAGGAAAAGCTTGTCTATTTGGCATTCCTTAAGTATGACTGTGGACTGAAAAATAAATCTGTTTTCATATAGGTTTAGAAATCCACAATAAACACATGCAATGCAAAAATAATTGGATGAAGGGATGTATGACTGCTCTGGTACAGTTTCTAGCCTTCTGACAGTGAGATTTTGATTACTGAAAAGAATTTTTGAGACAGTATCATTTGGTTAGTGAGTAAATAGTGCTGCTATGAACACAGGAATACGTTATCTTTTCAAATTAGAATTTTGTCTTTTCCAGATAAATCCCTAAGAGTGGTACTGCTGGATCGTATGGTCGTTCTATTTTTAGTTTTTCTTTTTTATTGGACTATAGTTGATTCACAATATTGTGTTAGTTTCAAGTGTACAACAACGCGCATCAGTTATACATATAGCCACTCTTTTTTATTTTTAGTTTTTTAAGGAATCTTGGTCATTGTACCAGTTGACATTTCCACCAACAATATAGGAAGGCTCCTTCTTCACCACACCCTTTCCAGTATTTAGTATATGGAGACTTTGTGAATGGCCCTTCTGACTGGTGTGAGGTGATACCTCACTGTAGTTCTGATTTGCATTTCTCTAATAATTAGTGATGTTGAGCATCTTTTCATTTACCTGGAGAAATATCTGTTTAGATCTTCTGCCCTCTCCCTTTTTTTTTTTTTTTTTTAATGTTGATGTCCATGTGTTGTATCTTAATGTCTTAGTTGACTCAGGTTGCCATAACAAAATACCAGGCTGATGGATTAAATAACAAAAATTTTCTCACTTCTGAAGGCCAGAAATATAAGAACAAGACAAAGGCCGTTCCAGCATGGTCAGTTTCTGGTAAGAGCTCTCTTCCTGTCTTACAGACAGCCACCATCTCTCTGAGTCCTCATATGGAGGGAAGAAAGAAAACTATCTTTCTAATCACCCTTCTAATAAAGGATATTAATCATATCCTCTTATGGCCTCATTTAACCTTACTTCCTTACTCCAAATAAATTGAGGGTTCGAGCTTAAACATATGAGTTTGAATTGGGTGGGGGGTGAGCTGAGAGAATTCAGTCCATATTATCAGTCATGCACCAGTTACTGAGTAGGCTACATGAGGCTAGGCTAGGCTACATTACTAGGCTACATTACTTCAAGGAAGACAGAAATGAACTTGTTTAGGAAACACTATGGTCAACTCTTTTGAGAAGCCATAGTCATTTCTTATAGGTGGTATGGGTTCCACACATACATATTCTAGAGTATTTGAAATCCTTACTATAGACTGAATTGTTGTTGTTGTCCATGTCTGATTCTTTGCGATCTCACGGACTGCAGCATGCCACGTTTCTGGGTCCTTCACTATCTCCAGGAGTATGTTCAAACTTGTGTTCACTGAGTCAGTGATGCTACCCAACCATCTCACCCTCTGTTGCCCTCTTCTTTGCCTTCAATCTTTTCCAGCATCATGGTCGTTTCCAATGTGTCTGCCCCAAATTCATATATTGAAACCATAACTTTCATTACTTCAGAATGTGACTTATTTGAAGACAGGGACTTTAAAAATGTAATTAAGTTAAAATGAGGCCATGAGGGTGGGCTCTAATTGAATCAGACTGGTGTCCTGGTAAGAAGATGAGTCTGTGACACAGGGAGGCATGAGACATACACAGGCACAGAGAATAGGCCATGTGAGGGCACAGTGAGAAGATGGCTTCCTCTACAGGGAAGAAGAAAGGCCCTAGAAGAAAGAAAACCTGCCAATAACTTCCTCTTGGACTTCTAGTCTCCACAACTGTGAGAAAATAAATTTCTGGTTTAAGTCACCCACTCTGTGGCATTTTCTCATGGCAGCACCAACAAACTAAGTCTTTTCTTTAGAGTACAAAGATTCCATTTATTATTGTTTCCACCTTAAAAGACAATGAATCAAGACAAAAAAAGAAACCCAGCTACCTTTTCAAGACTCCCTTTACAAAATAATCCTTAAAAGCATTTTAGTCAGGACTCTCATTTTCCTCCTCCCATTCTCTGTTTAACCCATTCTAATGAGGCATTTGTCCTCAACATGCAATGAAATTGCTCCTGTCCAGCTCAATGAAAATAGCTATCAGAAGCATTTGCAGATCTCAGGACAAGAGAATCAAAAACGGTTAAGTCTAAACAGTTAAAAGTTGTAAGTCAAGCTAATAGAGTGTTAAATAAAATATCTTATCCACTGACCTTGCTTAAATGAATGTTCACTATGAAGGTCAGGATTTACGTTAGACTTCTATATGCCTTAAAGTTTCTTGACAGAACGTGGCAGTGCAGAACCACCAGCCCCTGGTCTAGTGTCCTTCTTTTCCCGTCCGTAGTTCTCTCCCACATCTCAAAAGCCTCACCTGCTCATGGGGTAACTTCCCAGCCCAACCTCCGGTTTCCATCCACATACTCACTTTACCCACTATCACAAGCAGTGCCCCTAACTCAGGTCTGACCACATGCATGGCTGTGGTGCAGTCTGCCTGAAGGCAGACAGACCTAGGGAACAGACTGTGAAAGCCAGATTGAGAGTATGTGGGCTAAGACTTCTGAAGTCCCAGAAAACTAGTAAGCATGCTATAAGAGGGGGAGTGGTGGGATCCAAGTGGAATGTAGGGTGATGGTCCTTTGAACTCTTCCACTCTGGGAAGGAGATGGCTTGAGGACCAGAGCAGGCCAGAGGGCGAGAGTCCATCCTGCCTTGATTGGAAGGGAGTACCAATTGTTAATTACCTACAAATGCTAAGCCTAGCAGTCACTGTGAGTCCCCATCTTACTGACCTATCTACAGGAAGCATCAGCAGCTACAGTAGCATCGAACACAACAGATCATCCTAAAAGCACTCGGCTTCACTCCTGCCTTTCCTCGTACCTCCTCTGGCCATTCCTTACACATCTTGACATTAGGTTCCCCAAGGCTCTGTACTTGGACCTCTTCTTTTTTCTGTCTACAATCACTACCCTTGATGATCTCAGCCAGCGTCATGTTTTCAAATACAGCCCATGTGCTGATGATGCTTCATTTGCCTCAATCTCTTCCCCGAATTTTAGTCTCCTCAAACCAGCTGCATCTGCAAATTCACTTAGATGTATAATAGGAATCTCAAACTTCTAACAACTAAAGCAATATCTTTGATGTGTCTAATTGTCATCAACAGCAACTTCACCTTTGGCCAAGGCTAAAATCTTTCCCTCTACAGTTACTGCCCTGTTCAAAGCTGCCGTCTTCTCTTACCGGGATTAAAACAACATCTTCCTATCTGATATCCAGTTTGTGCCTTTGTCCACTATGTCCATGCATCTCTCTCAGGAGCCAGAGAGCTCCTATAAAAAAGTAAGAGTAATGACAAAGGTCACTCTAATGGCCTACAGAGAGTAGCCCCCATTCTGTCTGGCTCCCCCATTCTTTCTCTTGTGTTCATTTTCTACTCCTCTTTGCCTTGTTCACTCTATAACAGTTTCACTGGCCTCATCACTATTTTTCAAATAAGCCAGGCTGGCCCCCACCTCAGGGCCTTTGCACTTGTGGTACTTTTTGTTTGAGATATTTAGCCCCCAAAGGCACATGGTTCACTACTGCCCTTCCTCAGATGTTTCCTGAAATGTCACTTTCTCAGTGAGGATTTCCTAGATCATCCTCTTTGCAACTGTTATTCTGCCTCTACTTAACACCATCTAATGTTTACCTATATTATCTGCCCACTGTCTCCTTCAAACACATCTCTCACCCCAATCACACTGTAACTAGATAAGAAGCTACATGAGTACCAGGATTCTTATCTGTTTTGTTCATATTATATCTGCAGAATCTAAAATAGTGCCTACATTAATTAGACATTCAATAAGTATCTGTTGAATTGGTCAGTATGCAGAATCTTTTAAAAACTTTTTATTTATTTATGTATGGATTACACTGGGTCTTTGTTGCTGCATGCAGGCTTTCTCTAGTTGCAGCGAGAAGGGGCTGCTCTCTAGTTGAGGCTCACAGGCTGCTCACTGTGGAGGCTTCTCTTATTGAGAAGTATGAGCTCTAGAGCACATGGACTCAGTAGTAAGCAGGTGGGCTCTAGAGTACAGGCTCAGTAGTTGTGGCACACGGGCTTAGTTGCTTCACGGCATGTGGGATCTTCCCAAACCCATGTCTCCTGCACTGGCAGGCAGATTCTTACCACTGGACCATCAGAGATGTCTCTGCATAATATCTGTACATGTAAGTCAGTCTTTCGAATCCTCCATGAAATAGCTTTTAGAGATACTAACAAAGACTATGACTGGGTCTTACAAAGTTAGCCTTTTGGGATTCGCAAAAAAGAAAGCTCAAAAGGAGAGTGGTAGCATGAAAACTGGCATGTGCACTAGTTAACCATGGCCTCTCTAATCACATAACCTTCAAATTCCTTATTCTTCAAAAAGTGCCATTGCTGATTTTCTTCTTGAAACAGTGATCATATGTAATTTAAAATATTTCAGATAGTCAGGTATAGGATTATAAAATGAAAAGTAGCATATAATTGCACTTAGTTTAATAAATCTTCATCATGGCATTTGAGGATTTTGAAAGTACTTGTTCAGCAAAAGGTCAAAAACCACTACCAAGAGAAGTTAATAGCTCTCTTAGTACTATATATGCTTATTGATGAAATTGCCACTTTTGAATAATTTGGGTAATATGAAGCATTTAAAAAATCTTATTTATTTTACCTTCTAACAAATATTTTTAATATAAAAAATAATTTTTTTAAAATCAACCCAGCAAAACTCTAAGATCCCATATGAAGGGACGTTACTGTGCACTATCAAACACATTTAATAAGAGTAACAACATCATTTATAAAAGAAACCCAATTGGTTATAGAAATACATACATTCTCCAACATGGTATAAGTTTCCTTTGTCAGGACAATAAATGATCTTTAGTATCAGTTCATACCACTGGAAACAGCAGCACTGACTGAATTAACCCTGAAGTCACACGAGATGATGTCAGCACCGTCCCCACACACTGCATGGTTCTGCATTATGCGTCTGAATCATCTGCCTGACCTCTGAGGAACCTGAACTAAAGACTCAAGGTTTTTAACAAACTTCACTGCACTATAGTGATTTTCACTTGGCTCCAGAAGACTTCAAGTCAGGAAGTCTTTCTCATTTTTAGCCTGGACAAAAGAGACATAAGGAATGGGATGATCCAATTTTGAACGAGGGGCAGATATGGTAAAGAAAGCTTGTATCAGTTCAGTTCAGTCGGTCAGTCGTGTCCAACTCTTTGCGACCCCATGAATCGCAGCATGCCAGGCCTCCCTGACTATCACCAACTCCCAGAGTTCACTCAGACTCGTGTCCATTGAGTCAGCGATGCCATCCAGCCATCTCATCCTCGGTCGTCCCCTTCTCCTCCTGCCCCCAATCCCTCCCAGCATCAGAGTCTTTTCCAATGAGTCAACTATTCACATCAGGTGGCCAAAGTACTGGAGTTTCAGCTTCAGCATCATTCCCTCCAAAGAAATTCCAGGGCTGATCTCCTTCAGAATGGACTGGTTGGATCTCCTTGCAGTCCAAGGGACTCTCAAGAGTCTTCTCCAACACCACAGTTCAAAAGCATCAATTCTTCAGCGTTCAGCCTTCTTCACAGTCCAACTCTCATATCCGTACATGACTACTGGAAAAACCATAGCCTTGACTAGACGGAACTTAGTTGGCAAAGTAATGTCTCTGCTTTTGAATATGCTATCTAGGTTGGTCATAACTTTTCTTTCAAGGAGTAAGCGTCTTTTAATTTCATGGCTGCAGTCACCATCTGCAGTGATTTTAAGCCCAAAAAAATAAAGTGCAGGCAGCTGCGACCGGTGCATTAAGCACGGCCGAGAGGAGCTACCCCACGTCCAAGGTCAGAGGCAGAAGCCGGGAGGACCCCATGCCTGAAGAGCAGCAGCCAAGAGGAGTTACCCCACGTCCGAGGTCAGGGGCAGAGGCTGAGAGTGCCAGGCTGCAACAGTGCAGGAATGGCCGAGAGGAGCTACCCCATGACCAAGGTCAGGGGCGATGGCCGGGAGGAGCCACCCCGAGCCCAAGGCCAGGGGCAGCGGCCGGGAGGAGCCACCCTATGTCCAAGGAGCAGTGGCTGTGTGGGCGCAGGAGGGCCTAGAGGAGCTATCCCACGTTGAAGGTCAGGAAGGGCAGCAGTGAGGGGATACCCCTCATCCAAGGTAAGGAGCAGCGGCTGCGCTTTGCTGGAGCAGCCATTAAGAGATACCGCACCCCAAAGGTAAGAGAAGCATAAGTAAGATGGTAGGTGTTGCAAGAGGGCATCAGAGGGTAGACACACTGAAACCATACTCACAGAAAACTAGTCAATCTAATCACACTAGGATCACAGCCTTGTCTAACTCAATGAAACTAAGCCATGCCTGCAGGGCAACCCAAGACGGGCGGGTCATGGTGGAGAGGTCTGACAGAATGTGGTCCACTGGAGAAAGGAATGACAAACCACTTCAGTATTCTTGCCTTGAGAACTCCATGAACAGTATGAAAAGACAAAATGATAGGATATTGAAAGAGGAACTCCCCAGGTTGGTAAGGGACCAATATGCTACTAGAGATCAGTGGAGAAATAATTCCAGAACGAATGAAGGGATGGAGCCAAAGCAAAAACAATACCCAGCTGTGGATGTGACTGGTGATAGAAACAAGGTCTGATGCTGTAAAGAGCAACACTGCATAGGATCTGGAATGTCAGGTCCATGAATCAAGGCAAATTGGAAGTGGTCAAACAAGAGATGGCAAGGGTGAACGTCGACATGCTAGGAATCACCGAACTAAAATGGACTGGAATGGGTGAATTTAACTCAGATGACCATTATATCTACAACTGGGGGTAGGAATCCCTCAGAAGAAATGGAGTAGCTATCATGGTCAACAAAAGAGTCTGAAATGCAGTACTTGGATGCAGTCTCAAAAACAGCAGAATGATCTCTGTTCGTCTCCAAGGCAAACCATTCAATATCTCGGTAATCCAAGTCTATGCCCCAAACAGGAATGCTGAAGAAGCTGAAGTTGAACGGTTCTATGAAGACCTATAAGATCTTTTAGAACTAACACCCAAAAAAGATGTTCTTTTCATTATAGGGGACTGGAATGCAAAATTAGGAAGTCAAGAAACAACTGGAGTAACAGGCAAATTTGGCCTTGGAATGTGGAATGAAGCAGGGCAAAGACTAATAAGAGTTTTGCCAAGAAAATGCATTGGTCATAGCAAACACCCTCTTCCAACAACACAAGAGAAGACTCTACACATGGACATCACCAGATGGTCAACACCGAAATCAGATTGATTATATTCTTTGCAGCCAAAGATGGAGAAGCTCTATACGGTCAACAAAAACAAGACCAGGAGCTGACTGTGGCTCAGACCATGAACTCCTTATTACCAAATTCAGACATAAATTGAAGAAAGTAGGGAAAACCACTAGACTGTTCAGGTATGACCTAAATCAAATCCCTTCTGATTATACAGTGGAAGTGAGAAATAGATTTAAGGGACTAGATCTGATAGATAGAGTGCCTGATGAACTATGGTGTGAGGTTCGTGACATTGTACAGGAGACAGGGATCAAGATCATCCCCATGGAAAAGAAATGCAAAAAAAACAAAATGGCTGTCTGGGGAGGTCTTACAAATAGCTGTGAAGAGAAGAGAGGTGAAAAGCAAAGGTGAAAAGGAAAGATATAAGCATCTGAATGCAGAGTTCCAGAGAATAGCAAGAAGAGATAAGAAAGCCTTCTTCAGCGATCAATGCAAAGAAATAGAGGAAAAGAACAGAATGGGAAAGACTAGAGATCTCTTCAAGAAAATTAGAGATACCAAGGGAACATTTCATGCAAAGATGGGCTCAAGAAATGGTATGGACCTAACAGAAGCAGAAGATGTTAAAAAGAGGTGGCAAGAATACACAGAACTGTACAAAAAAGATCCTTCATGACCCGGATAATCACGATGGTGTGATCACTCATCTAGAGCCAGACATCCTGGAATGTGAAGTCAAGTGGGCCTTAGAAAGCATCACTACGAACAAAGCTAGTGGAGGTGATGGAATTCCAGTGGAGCTATTTCAAATCCTGAAAGATGATGCTGTGAAAGTGCTGCACTCAATATGCCAGCAAGTTTGGAAAACTCAGCAGTGGCCACAGGACTGGAAAAGGTCAGTTTTCATCCCAATCCCAAAGAAAGGCAATGCCAAAGAATGCTCAAACTACCACACAGTTGCACTCATCTCACATGCTAGTAAAGTAACACTCAAAATTCTCCAAGCCAGGCTTCAGCAATACGTGAACCGTGAACTTCCTGATGTTCAAGCTGGTTTTAGAAAAGGCAGAAGAACCAGAGATCAAATTGCCAACATCTGCTGGATCATGGACAAAGCAAGAAAGAAAGCTTATATAGGGGATCATAAATTTCCCAACTATCATAAATTCTTAGTCTAAAACCATGGCACTTCTCTAAGGTGCACAAAGATTCAAATACATAGTGTCCATTTCTTGGCATGATTTTTGCTGATTTGCATAAATTAATGAAGAAAAAACTTGACCATTTTTCCTAACCAAATTCAGACATGAGAAGACAAATACCAGACCCCTCAGAAATAGAAACTGGAATCCCATGCAAAGGGAGGTGAGTTCTTTCTTTCCCTGTAGAGCTCTCCCACCTGACAGACAACCTGAGATAAGATGATACTAGCTCATTTTCAGGGTAAGAATTTAAAACACACCAACATCTGGCTATCAACAAAGCGGCAAATGCTAGGAAATGAAGGGTCTATTCTTGGCTCGTACAGCTACATTGCTAACACGTATTCTCACTGGTACCTAGAATACCTCATTGACTCCATGTAACCAAGAAATAAAGCAATTAATATACGTACTATTAACAGAATAAATATGTGATCTACATACTGTTTCTAAGAAGCCCCCAAATTCTGTAAATCAAATTTTATTTCCCAATTTACAGATAGAGAAACCAAATCAGAAAAAGACTAAGTAATCCTAGCAATGTCACAAAATGCAGAAAACAGCAGAGCAGGACTAGAACCAACGTCAGCCTGAATCTATAAGGACTACAGCCCTCAGTTGTTACACAGACCTAGTGGAGCACAGAAAGAACAACACGTAGTTAGAAATTTCAGCT
Organism: Redunca redunca; assembly: GCA_006410935.1. Taxonomy (NCBI): domain Eukaryota; kingdom Metazoa; phylum Chordata; class Mammalia; order Artiodactyla; family Bovidae; genus Redunca; species Redunca redunca. The sequence goes on from SJYQ01096369.1 coordinate 1,239,259, forward strand.
TCCCTTCAACCCCCCAAATGTCTAAATTCTCTTGATATTGAATATAAAGTAATCTGCAGTTCTAAGGGAAACCAGCTCTATGATCATTCTTAATCACATCATGAAAAACAAGAGATAACTCATTTCACTTTAGAAAAAGAATATGAAAAAGAATACACATAATATATGCACAGTAGGTAGGAAAAAAAAAACTACAGCTATTTGGGACAGTGGTGTGTTTTAAAATTCTTTTTCACTTCACATTCCGAATTCCCTAAACTCTGAACAGATCAAAGTTTTACAGATTATCCCTCAAAAAAAAAAAAAAAAGACAAGAAACACAAATTAATAACTATTTAAGCATTCTGTTTCATCATGATAACAAACAGATGGTTTTAATATTCTGGAGGCTAATTCCTGAACAATTAAAAACACAGCAAGACATTAACATCTAATGAAACATTTTAACTACCAGTATATGCATCTGCCATTAATTCCCACACAGTAAGGTCTTGGATCTCCTCAATCTGTTCTTTATTAAGGAAAGTTTTTCCACTCTGAATTTAGTGAAGTAGAGAATTAACAACTGTTTTCAATCAGCAATCAGCAGGGTATTTCGCCAATGTGTACTGAAACCATGTACACTATCAGACTTAAATTTATTCTTATGATGGCTTTGATGTACACACACTCGCAATTTAAGAACAGATCCAGCTTTCTAATTAGGTGTTTTCTACCCAAAATCCACACCACATTAGCCCCTCAATATACAATAGAAATTCTCACTGAGTTGTTTCTAAAAGCAATGTATTTGTTTAATAATGCAACTCATTTTGACTCAGACTGCCAAAAGCATCCCAGTCTGAAGCTTCTACCATTATAGCAACATGTAAAGGCAAACATCACAAGAACCCTGAAAGACAACTAGACATAGCACATTCTCAGATCTCACAGGCTAACATGGGGTGACCAGTTACCATTAAACTGCTTAATAATACTGTACCTGCTGCTGCTGCTGCTGCTGCTAAGTGGCTTCAGCCATATCCAACTCTGTGCAACCCCATAGACGGCAGCCCACCAGGCTCCCCCATCCCTGGGATTCTCCAGGCAAGAATACTGGAGTGGGTTGCCATTTCCTTCTCCAATGAATGAAAGTGAAAAGTGAAAGTGAAGTTGCTCAGTCATGTCCAACTCTTAGCGACCCCCTGGACCGCAGCCTGCCAGGCTCCTCTGTCCATGGGATTTTCCAGGCAAGAGTACTGGAGTGGATTGCCATTGCCTTCTCCGAATATGGTACCTATTTGTTTGCTATTATATAATTTCCCCCCAAATGTACATAATGTATCTAACTGAATTCTCACATAAGTTTTCTGGGTAAGCAAAGTAAACTGTAATGTGTCCCCATCACAGGACAAGAAATGAAAGTTCAGACATGAATGACCCAACCAAAGGCAACTACAGAGATGGTGATGAGCAGAGCTACTTACCAGGATTCCTGGCCACTGGCTGAATGTTGTGTTTATTGTCCTTAAGGTAGTGTCATAATCTACTGTACTAAGCTACTGGTTCTTTACATGACAACTCTGAGGCAGACATGACCGTTACTCTTTAAGGTTAAGTAAGTGGAGGCAAGTGTTTAAGTTAAACAGATAGGAAGAGGTAGACGTACAGTTCACAATCAGGCCTTTCATCCTAGGGTCCACGTGACTCCATAATACTATGCTATCCTCCAGAGTATCATTATCATTCATTGACAATGCAGATATATTTTAACCAACTGCAATGTGACCATTCTTCTGGGCAAGTAACAACAATAATTAGTGACCAAATATTTTAGGGGGAACAATTAGCAAATTAGCTATAAATATTCTGAATCTTTACAATGGAAAAAAATAAGTAAATGTTATCACCCATCTTGGGTTATTTTAAATTATTTAATTTTTTTTCCAGCCTCACCTCAAGGTGTGAAGGATCCTAGTTCCCTGACCAGGAATCGAACCTGTGCTCCCCACAGTGGAACTGTGTAATCTCAAAACACTGGACTTTCAGACAAGACCCTGTCTTGGTTATTTTTATACTTGTGTCTCTCAATTCTGAACAATTAATATATAATCTAATGTGAAAATGAATGTCACTCAGTCATGTCCAACTCTTTGGGATCCCATGGACTATACAGTCCATGGAATTCTCCAGGCCAGAATACCAGAGTGGGTAGCCTTTCCCTTCTCCAGGGGATCTTCCCAACCTAGGGATTGAACCCAGGTCTCCCGCATAGCAGGTGGCTTCTTGACCAGCTGAGCCACAAGGGAAGCCCAAGAATACTGCGGTGGGTAGCTAATTCCTTCTCCAGCAGATCTTCCAAACCCAGAAATCGAATCAGGGTCTCCTGCATTGCAGGTAGATTCTTTACCAACTGAGCTATCAGGGAAGTCCATAACCTAATGTAGCTAAATCCTAATATATTAAAAATATTAATCTATGAACTAAATTCTATAAAATGATTTCGAACTTCATCCCAGAATGACTAATAATCAAAATATATTTTAATACAGGGTAGGATTATTTTGGTCCTATCAGACTCAGTCAAGCAACTGAGAATACAATTTCATTTACTTTAGTCATCTACAGTAAGAAATTTAGATTAGTTTAATGGTAAGGTTAAAAAAACTTTAATCAACAAGTTTTTACTTTTATTCAAAACCTATATGTGCCAAGCAATTCTTGTCTGGTTTATAGTTTATTATTTCTAGCTGTGAATATTTAGTGTAAGATTATTAAAAGGGAAGATAGTAGAGAAGCATGTGGACTAGACTACTTATGTAAAAATTGCTAAATTCTAGTGTTAGTGTATATAAATATACATGTTCAGTTAAGTTCAGTTGTGTCCGACTCTTTGCAATGCCACAGACTGCATCACGCCAGGCCTCGCTGTCCATCACCAACTCCCAGAGCCTACTCAAACTTATGCCCATCGCATCAGTGATGCCATCCAACCACCTTATCCTCTGTCATCCCTTTCTTTTCCCGCCTTCAGTCTTTCCCAGTATCAGAGTCTTTTCTAATTAGTCAGTTCTTCGCATCAGGTGGCCAAAGTATCAGGTTTTCAACTTCAGAATCAGTCCTTCAAGTGAATATTCAGGACTGATTTCCTTTAGGATTGACTGGTTGGACTCCTTGAAGTCCAAGGACCTCTCAAGAGTCTTCTCCAACACCACGGTTCAAAAGCATCAATTCTTTGGCTCTCAGCTTTCTTTATAGTCCAACTCTCACATCCATATAGGACTACTGGAAAAACAATAGCTTTGATTAGACAGACCTTTGCTGACAAATTAATGTCTCTGCTTTTTAATATGCTGTCAGGGTTGGTCACAGCTTTTCTTCCAAGGAGCAAGCATCTTTTAATTTCATGGCTGCAGTCACCATCAGCAGTGATTTTGGGGCCCAAATAAATAAAGCCTGTCACTGTTTCCATTGTTTCCCCATCTATTTGCCATGAAATGATGGGGCCGGATGCCATGATCTTAGTTTTCTGAACACTGAGTTTTAAGCCACCTTTTTCACTGTCCTCTTTTACTTTCATCAAGAGGTTCTTTAGTTCTTCTTTCCTTTCTGCCATAAGTGTAGTGTCATCTGCGTATCTGAGGTTATTTATATTTCTTCCTGAAATCTTGATTCCAGCTTGTGTTTCACCCTGCCTGGCATTTCACATGATGTACTCTGCATATAAGTTAAATAAGCAGGGTGATTATACAGCCTTGACATATTCCTTTCCTGATTTGGAACCAGTCTGTTGTTCCATGTCCAGTTCTAATTGTTGCTTCCTGACTTGTATACAGATTTCTCAGGAGACAAGCCAGGTGGTCTGGTATTCCCATCTCTGAAGAATTTTCCACAGTTTGTGGTGATCCACACAGTCAAAGGCTTTGGCATAGTCAATAAAGCAAAAGTAGATGTTTTTCTGGAACTCTCTTGCTTTTTCAATGATCCAACAGATGTTGGCAATTTGATCTTTGGCTCCTCTGCCTTTTCTAAATCCAGCTTGAACATCTGAAGTTCACAGTTCACATGCTGCTCACGACTGGCTTGGAGAATTTTGAGCATTACTTTGCGAGTACAATTTTGTGATAGTTTGAACATTCTTTAGCATTGCCTTTCTTTGGGATTGGAAAGAAAACTGACCTTTTCCAGTCCTGTGGCCACTGCTGACTTTTCCAAATTTGCTCACATATTGAGTGCAGCACTTTTATAGCATCATCTTTTAGGATTTTAAATAGCTCAACTGGAATTTCATCACCTCCACTAGCTTTGTTAGTAGTGATGCTTTCTATGGCCCACTTGACTTCGCATTCCAGGATGTCTGGCTCTAGGTGAGAGACCACACCATTGTAGTTATCTGGGTCATGAAGATCTTTTTTGTATAGTTCTTCTGTGTATTCTTGCCATCTCTTCTTAATATCTTCTGCTTCTGTTAGGTCCATACCTATTTTTGTCCGCTATTGTACCCATCTTTGCATGAAATGTTCCCTTGGTATCTCTAATTTTCTTGAAGAGATCTCTAGTCTTTCCCATTCTATTGCTTTCCTAAATTTATTTGCATGATCACTGATAAAGGATTTTTTATCCCTCCTTGCTACTCTTTGAAACTCTGCATTCAAATGGGTGTATCTTTCCTTTTCTCCTTTACCTTTAGCCTCTCTTCTTTTTTAAGCTATTTTTAAGGCCTGGTCAGGTAACCATTTTGCGTTTTTGGATTTTTTTCTTCTTGGGGATGGTCTTGATCACTGCCCTCCTGTATAAGGTCATGAACCTCCGTCCATAGTTCTTCAGGCACTGTATCAGATCTAATCCCTTGAATCTATCTGTACATGTATGCTAAAGCCTGAATGCGTGTTTCCCTTTCAAGTTCAAATTCATATGTTGAAATCTAATTCCCAATTTCAAGGTATTAGCAGGTGGGCCTATCAGAGGCAATTAGGCATAAGTGGAGCTGTTTTGGGTGGGATTAATGCCCTTATGAAAGAGATCCCAGAGTTTCCTCACTCTTCCTACCATGTGAGAAAAAGGGGAAAGCAGGCCATCTATGAACCAGGAATTGGGCCCTCAGCAAACATAGAATCTATCTGGCTCTTCGATGTTGGGACTTTACAGCCTCTAGGACTATGAGAAAAAAATGTATATTGCATATAAGCTACCCAAGTCTATGATGTTTTGTTATAGTAGCCAAAATGGAACAAGACAACATATATATACATACACACAGACACACACATATATATATGTTATCTTAGCAAACAAAGAAATTATAGTACTAAAACTACCTACAGAGATGCCAGAGAGCTCACAGGTCACTGTAAAAGGAAATCACCGAAAAAAACCACGAAGTATTGCAAACTAAAAAGACTGTACATAGCACCTACTTACTTTGCTTCTGTACAATGAAAGCTTAATGATAACTTTAAACCAAAATATTATGGGCAAATAAGTACATAAAACTTTAAAAACTACAAAATTGGGACTTCCCTGGCAGTCCAATGACTAAGACTCCATTCTGTCAATGCAGGGGGTATGGGTTATATCCTTGGTTAGGAAACTAAGATTCCCACATGAAATACATAAGTAAAACAAAAATCTTAATATGAAAAACAATAAAAAATAAATGTGGAGTTTTGTCTGGCAATCAAGATAAACATATTTTGAATGTACTATTTGTCAAATACTTAGCCAGAGCAATAATACAGAGAGTATTTTTTAAAAGAATAAGATGGTATATTGCCATAGCAATGATGATTGATGGCATGGGAAAGAAATTCAAGTTGGGAGAGACAGAAAATATTTTTAGTGAAATAATGTTTTATTCCTACAGAAAAAAAAAAGAAATCCCTAATTACACATTAAAAAGTCATTACGGATACATATTTACTACCTTTTTAGGAGAAAGATGGGGGAGGGGGTCTGTACCTCTTTTTTTGGCAGTTCTTATGAAAATTCATAAGCCAGATGGCATTCAATAAATGTAAAGAGCTAAAGAATTTAGTTTTATAGAAAAACATCAATTAGCATAAGAAAATTAGCAATTAAGCAATCATTATACAACATATATCAATATTACTAACGAGTGAACATATACACTAAATTTCTAATGTGAACTCTGTTAGAGGAAAATATTTTGAAGCACTGCTATTTTACTACAAAAAGTGTTATCAGTTATTCATTGCAGCTATACGTCAGTACCTACCACATTTGTTGTCTGGTTGTTAAGTCATATCAGACTGTTTTGTGACACCATGGACTGTAGCCCACTAGATACCTCTGTCCGTGGCATTTCCCAGGCAAGAACACTGGAGAGAATTGTCATTTCCTTCTCCAGGGGATCTTCCTGACCCAGGGACTGAACCTGTGTCTCCTGCATTGGCAGGTGGATTCTGCACCATTGAGCCACCAGGGAAGCCTGCCCACCGCCCCACTGTAACAAAGTCCTTTCTGGATCTCCTCAGAAAGTACAGTGGTTCCTCAGCAGCTGACCTTTGGCCCAAAGTCATTTGCCATTATAATTCAATTTTTTAAAAAATCTATCACTTTTTTTCTATACTTGCAGTTCAGGTTGGTCCTTTTCTACAAGGACCAAACTACACAGTACAGCCATCAAAGCTCTCTACTCCCTATGGTCAAGTCTGTGGGGATAACGCAGTGAGACAAGATCTATTATGCTCAACTGTTAAAGTGCCATCCATAGGGCTATCAAACCAATCCCTAACCCACAAATCTTAAGGCACAAAGATAATTTGTGCAAAGATGACTATAACCAAGCCATTTCTGAAGATGAGAGACTCTAAATGAAAAATACATAAGATTCAATACAGTAAGAGTCTCATGAAGTTCAATGAGAGGTATAGTTAAGTACACAGTGGTGTTTCTATAATAGTCAGGATGGGGTCCCTGGTGGTCCAGTGGTTGAAAGTCAGCCTGCCTGTGTGGGGGCCAGGGGTTCGGCCCCTGGTCTGGGAGGATCCCACATGCCATGGGGCACCAGATCTATGTGCTGCAACTACCAAAGCCTGTGTCCTAGAGTCTGTGCTCTGCAACGAGAAGCCACCACAATAAGAAGCCCTCATACTGCTACTGGAGAGCAGCCAACACAAAGGCTCAGTAGAGCCAAAAAATAGTCAATTAAAAATATCAGGACAGTAACCAGGAGAAGGGTCACTACCGAAACAAATTTTAACCTTAAGGAATCTTCTTGTTCAAAAGCTTATGCTTTCTAAAACCCTAGAATGTTATTTATATATACATACACACTTAATTATTTTAATTGGAGGCTAATTACAATATTGTAGTGGTTTTTGCCATACATTGACATGGATCAGCCATGGGCGTACATGTCCCCCCATGCTGAACCCCCCTCCAACCTCCCTCCCCATCCCATCCCTCTGGGTTGTCCCAGTGCACTGGCTTTGAGTGCCCTGTTTCATGCATTTAACTTGGACTGTTCATCTTTTTCACATATGGTAATATACATGTTTCAATGCTATTCTCTCAAATCATCCCACCCTTACCTTCTCCCACAGAGTCCAAAAGTCTGTTCTTTATATCCGTGTCTCTTGCTGTCTCACATATAGGGTCATCATTACCATCTTTCTAAATTCCATATATATGCATTAATATACTGTATTGGTGTTTTTCTTTCTGACTTTGAGGCTCCAGTTTCATCCACCCCATTAGAACTGACTCAAATGCATCCTTTTTAACAGCTGAGTACCAATATTCCATTGGGTATATGTACCATAACTTTCTTATCCATTTGTCTGTGATGGACATCTAGGTTGCTTCCATGTCCTAGCTATTGTAAACAGTGCTATGATGAACAGTGGGGTAAGTGTGTCTCTTTCAAATCTGCTTTCCTTGGTGTGTATGACCAGCAGTGGGATTTCTGGGTCATATGGCAGTTCTATTTCCAGTATTTTAAGGAATCTCCACACGGTTCTCCATAGTGACTGTACTTGTTTGCATTCCCACCAACAGTGTCAGAGGGTTCCCTTTTCTCCACACCCTCTCCAACATTTATTGTTTGTAGATTTTTTGATAGCAGCCATTCTGACCTTCGTGAGATGGAACCTCATTGTGGTTTTAATTTGCATTTCTCTGATAATGAGTGATGTTGAGCATCTTTTTGTGTGCTTGTTAGCCATCTGTATGTCTTCTTTGAAGTGATGTCAGTTTAGCTCTTTGGCCCATTTTTTGATTGGGTCATTTATTTTTCTGGTATTGAGCTGCATGAGCTGCTTGTATATTTTTGAGATTAATTCTTTGTCTGTTGCTTCATTTGCTATTATTTTCTCCCATTCTTAAGGCTGTCTTTTCACCTTGGTTATAGTTTCCTTCATTGTGCAAAAACTTTTAAGTTTAATTAGGTCCCATTTGTTTATCTTTGCTTTTATTTCTGTTATTCTGGGAGGTGGGTCATAGAGGGTCTTGCTGTGATTTATGTCAGAGAGTGTTCTATGTTTTCCTCTAAAAGTTTTATAATTTCTGGTCTTACATTTAGATCTTTAATCCATTTTGAGTTTATTTTTGTGTATGGTGTTAGAAAGTGTTCTAGTTTCATTCTTTTACAGGTGGTTGACCAGTTTTCCCAGCACTACTTGTTAAACAGATTGTCTTTTCTCCATTGTATATTCTTGACTCCTTTGTCAAAGATAAGGTGTCCACAGGTGCACGGATTTATCTCTGGGCTTTCTACTTTGTTCCACTGATCTATATTTCTGCCTTTGTGCCAGTACCATACTGTCTTGACGACTGTAGCTTTGTAGTATAGTCTGAAGTCAGGAAGGTTGATTTCTCCAGTTCCATTCTTCTTTCTCAAGATTGCTTTGGCTACTCAAGGTTTTTTGTGTTTCTATACAAACTGTGAAATTATTTGTTCTAGTTCTGCAAAAAATACCATTGGTAGCTTGATAGGGACTGCACTGAATCTATAGATTGCTTTGGGTAGTATTCTCATTTTCACTATAAATACATATATTTATTGGCCACTTATTGCTTTTTCTATAACCTCCAACTTTCTGTAACATTTTACTTTCAATATACGTTTCCAAGATAGTTTTAGACAGAATCCAAATCAAAGATATGAATTTATATGTAACTAACTGAAGGGTGGATACTGCAGAATAAAAACTGGCACCAAATATGCCTGTATTTATCATTTCTGTTCTAAAAGTTAATAAAATGTACCTTTCTAGTGCAGTAATTGGAAATATTAACAGAAGAAAATGTTTACGGAACCTGACTTTTCTGACATATCATAAAAATTTAAGTAGACTTGTGAAATATCCATCCCTTTTATTTAATATTAAATATGGTCTATAGTTGCGATACAACACATGTTTTTGCCATACAAATGCAAAAGGTCTTCCTAAATGAAACCTTCTGATCTGTGTGGAGTAATATGACATTTTCTATTTCTTAAAATTCTTGTTATCATCAGGGCAGAGAGCAGATGACTTGTTGTGAAGCAAGTGCAAGAGAAGCAAGAACAAGAACCCCTGAGCTACTGGACCTTAGACTGAAAAATGACCCCACCAGTCAAAGTCAATCCTCAAACACCCATTACTCCAGTTACCTCTGGAAGAAATCCAACAAGTGAGAAACAGAAAAAGATCAAGCAAGATCCTTAGACCCAAGAATTTTAACTTAAGCTGGTTTTTCAACCAAAGGAGAGAAAGAAAGTCTACCTTTACCTGTAAACTCTGGATTCTACAGAAAGTACTGATTCCACACAGCTTTTGGAATTGAATACACAAGAACATGTACCAGATTCCCTTTCTTACCTCCTTCTCCTAACCTCCAAGCTAAATAAGGGAAGGGAAAAAGAGAGATTGTTTTCAATAAAATGTTGATAAGGTTACAGAAACACCCCAAGGCCTGGGCCTCTGTCTATAGTCTAAATGGCTAAAAGGTATGATGATGGGTACGAATTTATTACGAGGTTTACCAGCAACCTGTGAAATTAAAAGAAACACTTCTGAAACAGGAAAAAGTAGATTAAAATCCCTGGGTTCATGACGCAAAGAAAAACAAAGGTGTGGTCTGAATATTAACTACTAAAGAATTGCAAAGGTAAAAAATCCTTTCCTTTTCCTTCTTTCTTGAGTGAGACAGAAAACATAGTGAAACTCCAGGCTGTCAACCACTGGTACCCCACTGCTAGCCATGGCAACAGCTGCACGGCTCTGTTGTAATAAACTGGAACAATTTAATAGCTTTTATTGTTCTGTAGTGGTGTCTGAGCATAGCCACTCTCCCCTCCTAGGACTCCAGAGCCCCACAAGGGCAGCAATGAGAGAAGATCTCATTTACCTAAAAGCACTTATAAATTTTTAATTTGCTTTAACAAGTAAATTAACAAGTCCCTCATTCAGGCAAGTTTTATGGCTTCTTGCCACTTGGGGAAGGCTGTAAAAGTTTTATAGATAATCCAGAGCTACTGAGACTGCTCATAATAAATTGTCTGTTTCCTGTTATTTTATCAAACCACTGGGCTTCTAATGACTTAAAGTCACAGTTCCCTTATATTCAGGCTTTTTATGAGGCCATATTGATAAACTCCAAAGAACACCTTAAATTATACTGGGCCCTTGTTAATCATTACAAAGATTTTTTTTTTTAATGGGAGCTTACCTTAGCTTACACCTTGCTAATAAATGCTACAACATGTTCTGGAGACAGCATGCTGATTGTACATATTATTTAAGATGCTGCCTTAGCCAGAGTTCCTATTAGCAAATACTTCAAGGTAGCTGATCTGTTCTATACAGACTCACCAAGAGTTCTACCCACTGGAATGTGGTGCTTTCTAGACTGCTGCATTTTCTCCTAGAAGGGAGTAGCCTGATGACTATGTCATGCATGGTGAGAGCAGTTAAGCGTCAAATGTGTAGATCAGAGTTTGACCCTAGATTAACACAAAATTTAGTTATTGGTTATGAGCAAGTCATTCAGACCTGAACTAACTTTAAGACAGTGTGGCAGGAAGGAAAAGGAGCAAAGGCAGATCTCATTCACTAGTTATGGAATCCCTGTTACCAGCCAGGAATGGGGCTGGCAATGTGTAGAATACAGAGATGTGTAAATATTCAACTTGATTATGACACATCATTTATTAATTGCACATATAAGCTGAGTATTAGAAATCAGTGACAAAGTAAGGAGAATGAAATATGCTCTCCAAGTCAATCTACGACCATGTGGAGTTACTGGAAGTGCTAAGCGGCCCAGTTGGCTTTGTGATGACCTTTACATTTTACACATGTGCATGCACACACATACAAACAGGCAAACTGAAGATCTAAAGGCATTTGCTTTTTTCAATTTAGTCTATCTGGGGAGAGAATCTTAGGAAGAAGTCACCCACAACCAAGGACAGAATAATCTATGTAAGGCCTTCAAACAAAATGATTCAAAAGGCCAAGAGATCACATCACGGTTTATACAGATACAACACGCGCCGCAGGGAGCACACTGAGTTCTCGTTACATTCATATTGATTTTCCCCCAGAAAATACAACCGCGCAGATTAGTATCACCCAGTGTAATCTCACATGAAGGTTCACCATTTAAATAATGACTGTTCTTGTGTGGTTTCATATTTCTCAATTCTTCTTTTAATTATACCACTTTACTCAATGCTGCAGAGTATGAACCTCTTGGCCAAGGTGTCAGAACCCAGTCACTGAGAATGCATTCATAATAACTCTTTTTCAATTTCACTCTTTTCTAGGGGGAACAAATTCAAGATAGCAAAGCTTACTGTCACTGCTGCCACAAGACCACATTCCAAGGATAGTACTTTCTTGTTGATGCTAGTTATCCAACATAATTTCCACCCTAACTTCAAGGTTATATACAAATGCTTCCTCGGACAGAGGAAAGATCTGATGATTACCAGTTTCTACATGAACTAAGGACTATTTTCTGATTTAAGAGAATGGAACATAGGTGGTCTCTCTCATATCTCACTGTCATTCAGAAAATCTGAATGTGAATGACAGTGAAAATAATACAATCTCACCCAAGTACTTCCACATACATGATTGCATTCAAACTTCATAATCCCACGAAGCAGTAGAACTATTTCCAGTATGCAGATGTAAAAGCTGTATTCAGACGGGTTGACTAATTTTCCCTGTTCACACAGGGAGAAGTAGACCAGGTCTTAAAACCCAAAGTTGTGAAAATACCAGTGAACAGGGATATATAGGAATATCTTCAGTAAATACATCAGGTTTATATATGTGTAACTACACATTCTGTGAGAGTGCTATCTTGCTGCTCTTAGACCTATGTGCTAAACCAGTATCTAGAGCTGTTGTGGATCAAGTGGTTTTACTCAATTCCATAACCTAACACAGCCAGTTTATTCCTTGTAAATTACAAACCATTGACTTTCAACAGGAATTAGGTAAGGTGCTTTTTCTTTTAAGAGCCTATCATAGAGTTTAGAGCATTTGGAGATGCTTAACAAGTTTTTATTGAATATCAAGCCAATATAAAATTTTTGAGTATATAGTTATATGATTATTTATTTTACTCTCTCTCTCCAACAGTTTAAAACACAAAGTAGAGCAGAGACTATTATATCTTCCTTCTCACCAGTGTATCCCCAGTGCCTAACATAGTATCTGGCGTATAATATGTATGCTCAGTTGCTCAGTCACATCTGACTCTTTTGTGACCCCATGGACTGTAGCCCTCCAGGCTTCTCTGTCCATGGAATTTTCCAGGCAAGAATACTGGAGTGAGTTGCCATTTTCTACTCCAGGGATCTTCTTCTCGAGCCAGGAATTGACCCCGTGTCTCTTGCATCTCCTGCCTTGGCAGGCAGATTCTTTATTACCGGTGCCACCTGGGAAGCCTCGGTACAGTAGGTACTCAATTAATGTCTGTTAAATGAACACATATGAACTAGTTCAATGCCTACTCATTACCACTCCTAAAAATATCTCCAAAATAAGAAGTTTTAAAACTTCTCATAATGTGCATTATGGAACATCATCTCTGAATATAAAGAAAAGCATTATTAGGTAGGCTCCAAGAAGTACACACGGTTTTTAAGACTTTTATGTGTGTATGAGTATATACATGTCTACAAAGAAAGCCTTAACCACATAATCACCCATCCACCCACACCCTTAATCTATAATCTAATCCTCTCAAATTTACTGGTGATCACCTTTCATTTATCAAAATCATTAAAAAATATTTGCCCAGCCCTCTGCTTGTCTGTAGCAGTGGCAGGCAGCCTGCCAAATGTTATTTCCACAGAAGTAAATGAGATCACTCCTTGCTTGCACCTAAGTCCTTTAGAATTCAGGAGTTTTTCAGTTCACATTTCAGGTTAATCTTTTCCTTTCTTTAAGAACAGAACATCCTCTTTGCAGATCTCCCTGAGGGCTTGGTATTTGCAACATCAAACAGAACACACAAACCACTGCACCCACTTCCAAAAGCCTATTATACTGTCAACTGGCTTCCTAACTGCAACCAAGGGAAAAGGCTTACAGACTCTTAAGGGTTTTTTTTTTGGGGGGGTGGGGTGGGCAGGGGGTGCTGCTGGAAAGTATCCATAATTTCTCCAAGCCACCACTGCATTTTGTTTCACTAAAGAACACCTAATAAGATGAGTGACATTCCAAGGAGGGAAAAAAGCTCACTAACTACAAATCTTACCCCTCTTTCATTTCTTTTTTCTCTCTCTCAAACTTTCAATTGTTGGCAGGCTCTGAGAATGGGAGACTGTCATGCATCACTACCAGTGAGTCTTTCCCATACTACTTAATGAATCATCATAAAATGCAGATCCACAAGAAAGAAAGTCCAAAGTGGGGTAAGAGTTGTGGCAGCACCTTATGGTTCTGTATGACTTATGTTTTACTATTCACCATGGGATGCCTAAGAAGGGCTCGAGTGAAAATGGGGAGGAAAGCAGGCATAAACATGTTTTTAACTTTCAAAGCAATCAAGTATGTTCTGCACGTTTCCTTGGCTTCTTCAGAATCAATCCAAAGTAATACAAGCCCAAGGGGAATCTGTGGCTGTCAGCCCATACCAGCAGGGATTCACCTCCCTAATTGTTAACAGACTTCGTGAATATCTGTTCCAAAAGGACACCACTAATGGGTCCCAAGCAGGAGAAGGCTTCCAGAGCATGCAGTAATATACAGAACAAGCATTCATGGCACACACAAATATGGATATAAATACACAAATCCCCCTAGGTTGAACATTAAACCATTTATCTTCTCTAACATCCACATTTTCCTTTTTCCTTTCTGTAAGTTTTTCACAATTGGTTACTATGGGGGAAATGGAAATGCCCACAAAGGGCTGCATGTCAGAGAAATGGAAATGATGAGAAGACAATGAAAGAGAAGAGCACAGTACAGAACAATACATGCTTTACCAACAGCCGCACATCTGCGTGTCTTAAGTGAGTCAAATCACAAAATCCTGTAATTTCCTTCATCTGGCTCCTAATCACCTCTTCCAGGAAGGCTTGACATAGCCATGATGGCTTCAACACATGGAGTAGTTATGTTTTAAAGACACTAAATAAATTCTAGGTAAAGTCCTCAAAGGCTGTTGAATTTCGATACTTGACAGCAGTTCTATATTCACACAATGACACACTCTATAAACAGCTTACATGTTCTCTGACACCTGTGTGTTAGCAAGGTCACTTATTTTTGATACAGAATCTCCTGGCCTTAAGCCTAGGCAGCCTAGCAGCTGAAAAGGGGTGACTCACTCTATGTGAAATGCATTAGACACAGCTCACCTGTACATGCCCTTCGTGTCTCCTCATAATCTCCCTTTTCGTTATTCTGAATTAATCTTTCAACTTATAAATTGATAAGAAATCCATTCACTGAGGATAATTTCTTCCCTCTAGAGAAGGCTTTTTGCTCATGCAAAGAGTGTCCATAAAAGTGAAGGAAGGAAGACAACTGAATCATTCACCTTGTTTAAAAAAAAAAAAAAAATTCAACTGACAATGTTGCCGAGATCTAAGGGTGTTACTGAGCCAGGCAGAGATTACTACTCAAAATTTTTGACTTTTGATTTTTATTTAACAACTCATTTGTATAACCTCAATGAATGGAAGCAACAGACCTGAAGAGATATGCAGCTGAAGTTCTATCAAGTTAGAAGGTTATGTCAGCTGCCAAGTCTGGAAATGGGGCCCGGCACAGCAAGAAAATGGTGAGAGATTGGTTACAGCCATAAGTAATTGATCTGTCTGAAAATACGGGCTACGAATCATGGGATTAATGCTGGTGCTCCAGCTGGGCTGCATTGCTCATTTCCCTCTAGCTTTCTGACAACAAAGATGTGCCTCTTTCTCCAGGGATGAGAAACTTTTATTAAAATCTTTATACAACTTAGCAGCAGACCATCCTAGAGATTTGGGGAGGAGGGTAGGTGCAGTCACCATAAGGAAACCATCCTACAATTTTCGTTTGATCTGGTTTTTATTTCAAACCAGCCACCGGCCTGCGTCCCGTGGCCAAATGTACTTGCCCGTCAGCTCAGCAGACATGGAGAGAAAGAGCCCTGCTAGTGGGCCGCTTAGCTGGAGAGAAGTGGATGAGTAAAGTGGTGGAGAGCTGCGGGGAAAAATAAAGTGGGAAGGCGTCCAAAACTGCAGCTGTGCTGGCCCATTAAAAAGCTGAAACTCATTCCGCTGTTCGACCTCATGCTTATCACCACATAACTATTCATCAAAGAAATTTCAGTGCAATTAATTAAATTATTCCCATGTCTGTGCCACAGAGTCGTTATTCCAATATCAGCTTTCACTCACACTGTCTTAAGCTCATGTCTGCATGCCAAGTCACTACTCTGGGGTTGTCCAGTCTCAATAAAGCTGTGCTCCTCACCACTCACAGAGGCTATCATTTCTCTTTTTTATTGCCATTTATTTTCCACTAGGATTTTGCTGCCAGTATATTGGCAGGACTTCCAGTATATGGATGTAATGAAATCTACCACAGACACTTAACACGGGGTCAGGATGGAGCTCAGCTCATGTGAAGCTGTAATATAATAAACAAATGCTTTCAGAAGGAGGATTTTATCAGCTCAAAAATAGAACTTGGTATTCTCTGGTACCAAGTGCAGAAAAAGTTGGAGTCATTTTAAAATTCTTGTGATAATTAAGTTTATGGCTGAAGTATGCCTAACATAGGAAATGTGAGCTACAGCAGAGATTCCTTTTCATCTGTCAGAGCTGGTTTAATAAAAAGGAAGAGAAATAAAAATGTACTGCTGAAAGTATGCTTTTTATACAGCCCTCTCCTTAGTCATCGACCTATTAGGAGCACAATCATATAATCTGAGGAATTTGCTGCCTGTGGAACTTTTTCCTGTTATAGCAAAATGTAAATGAGATAAAGAGACTACCACCCTCTCTATGATAACCAGTGGGTGAATATGTAAGGCTCTTCTCTTCCCCTTGCAGAACACCCGAGCAAATTATAGGATGGGACAAAGTATACACCTAGAGATGTTTGCACTCAATTTTATGTTCTAACAAGATGGTTCATTAAATACAAACTCAGAAGAAAGACATATAGCACTTTGTGACATTTAGTGTTGACCTGACTCAGAACTGAAAAGTAGATAATGAGATAATCACCACAGTACCCAGAGGCCTAGCTACCATTTCAGGCTTGAGGACCTCACCTAACTTCCAAGAATAGCAGGAGGTAAGTAAATCAAAAAGGAGAACATGTAATACAAGAGATGAGGTTCTAGTACATGCACTTCCTTTAAAACCGCACCAATCCCAGAGTTTAAATGTGAAAACAGTGTTTTATTTCAAGTGCTGTTGAGATTTGATTCTGTCACTATAAATATCGAATGCTTCATAGTACCTCTTTATGAACTATTTGAATATTTTTATTAGCATATTATTAAATTGAACCATTGGGAAAAGAAACAATTAAGTGAAAAGAATCAAATTAGGCTGAAAATGTTCTATAGTTTGACAAAAACTTTAAAACAAATCTAAGAGACACAAAGAATCATAAGCACAAGAAATATAAGGAAAACTACAACAATGTAGATCAAAATCAAATTGTTCGAAACTAGTAACAGAGAAATTCTTAAAAGCAAACAGAAAAAAAGACACATTAAATACAGAAGATAAAGATAAGGATGATAGCTGATTTTGCCATAGAAAACAATGCAGTTGAGAAGACAGTGTATGTAATATTTTTAAGGTACTGGTAGAAAAAACTATCAACTCACAATTCTATAGCCAATTAAAATTTCTCACAAAAACAGAAGTAAACGGAGGACCTTTTCCACAATGACAAACTCTGAGACAACTAATCACCAGCAGACCTGCACTATAAGAAATGTTAAAGAATGTACTTTAGGCAGAAGGTAGGTGGTAACATGAAAATACAGATCTCCACAAGAGAATGAGGTGCTAGGGTAGCAACACAGGTAGTATAGTTTTTTTCCTTATTATTTAAACCCTTTGAGAATATAATTAATTATAAATCAATAATAATGTAGTATGGAGTTTACAATGTACATAAGAAGTAACAAATATATGACAATAAGAACATGAAAAGGGAAAAATGGAAAGATATTATTGCAAGGTTCTTATGCTATATATGAATTATGTAAAATTATTTGAAGGTAGACTGTGATAAGAGATACAATAACCTCTAAAGCAATAACTAAAATAACACAACAAGGAGTTACAGATATTAAGCCAAGAAATGAGATAAAATGGAATCTAAAAACACTGAGCTGATTTTAAACAGCAGAAAACATGAGAAAAAAACAAAAACACAGAAAAATATAGAGAATAAAATATTTAAAACTAACCATATCAAGAACCATATACAATGTAAATGACCTATATGTCCACAATTAAAAAGGCAAAGATTGTCAGACTCAATAAAAACAAAAAAGACTTAAACACATGCTCTCTATGAGAAATATACTTTAGATGTAAAGACACAAATAAGTTGAAAAAAATGGAAAAGACACACCAAGCTAATACAAATTAAAATAAATAGTTAAATTAATATAAGACAAAGTATGCTTCAGACTAAAATATTTAATAATAATACTCAACTCATCAACAGGACATAAGAATCTTAACTTTTTATGCATCTAATAACAAAGCTTGAAAATAGATGAGGCAAAAACTCAGAGCTAAAAGGAGAAATAGGCAAATATACAAATACAATGAGAAATTTCAATATCCCTTTTCAAAAACTGATATAACTAAACAGCCAGACAGAAAGGCTATATAAGATGTGAAGAACACTATCAACAATAACTAACATTTATATAATACCCCTTTCAACAATAGTAACATTCATTTTTCTGAGTTCACATGGAAAATTTAACAATATAGACCCTATTTTAGTTAAAAAAAAAAAAGAAGTCTTGATAAAGATAAAAACATTCAAGTGATACAAAGTACATTATCTGATACAATGGTATCAAAGGGGAAATCAGAAAGTATTTTGATTTGACAAAACCACAATGAGGTATCATCCACGCCAGTCAGAATGGCTGTCATCAAAATCTACAAACAATAAATGCTGGAGAGGGTGTGAAGAAAAGGGAACCCTCTTACACTGTTGGTGGGAATGCAAACAGGTACAGCCACTATGGAGAAAGGTATGGAGATTTCTTAAACAACTAGGAATAGAACTGCCATAGGACCCAGCAATCCCACCGCTGGGCATACACCCTGAGGAAACCAGAACTGAAAGAAACACATGTATCACAATGTTCATCGCAGCACTATTTACAATAGCTAGGAAATGGAAGCAACTAGACGGCCATCAACAGATGAATGGATAAGGAAGTTCTGGTACATATACACAATCGAATATTACTCAGCTATAAAAAGTGACGTATCTGAGTCAGTTCTAATGAGGTGGATGAAACTGGAGTCTATTAAACAGGCTTCAGTCAGAAAGAGAAACAAAAATACTGGATATTAATGTGTGTGCATATATATATATATATATATGGAATTTAGAAAAACAGTAATGATGATCCTACAGGCAGGGAAGCAAAAGAGGCACAGATGTAAAGAATAGACTTTTGGACTCTGTGGGAGAAGGTGAGGTTGGGGTAATTTGACAGAATAGCATTGAAACATGTATATTACCACAGGTAAAACAGATGACCAGTGCAAGTTTGATGCTTGAAGCAGGGCACCCAAAACCAGTGTTCTGGAACAACTTGGAGGGATGGGGTGGGGAGGGAGGTGGGAGGGGTTCAGGACGGGGACACACGCTTACCTGTGGCTGATTTGTGTCAACGTATGGCAAAAACCATCACAATATTGTAAAGCAATTATCCTCAAATTAAAAATACATAATTAAAATCAAAATAAGAAAGTATTTTGATTTGAATGCATGTGAAAACACAGCACATCAAAATTTGTGGGATAAACCTAAACTAGTACTTAAGGGGGGAAATAATGGTGTCAGGTTAATAGTTTCAGCTTCTACCATAAGGAACTAGAAAGAGAAGAGTAAATGAAAACAAAAGTAAACAGAATAATAGAAATAAGAGTAGAAATCAGTGAAAGAGAAAACTGAAAGACAATAAATAATACCAATAAAACCAAACACTGATTCTTCTACAAGATCTGTAAAACTGATTATCTCTAGTCAGATTAATCAGGGAAAGAAAGGGGGGTCATGAATTACTAGTACCAAAAATTAGAACTGTCACATCAAAGCAGATTCTAAAAATATTCAGCAAACATATAAACAATAAAGGAAATATTATTAACAATTTTATGCCAATAAATTTGAAATGGACAAACTCATTGAAAGACAAACTACCAAGATTCATTCAAGAAGTAATAGTTCTGGATAGCCCTTTATTTATTCAAGAAATGGAATTTGCAATTGAAAACCTTTCAGAAACAAAACTGTAGATCCAGATGGCTTCAATGACAGATCTTACCACACTTTCAAGGAAAAATTAATACTAATACTACACAAACTCCTTCCAAAACTGGCATACTATTATGCCAGAATTATGCTGATGCTAAAACCCAAGTAACTGGAAGAAAACTACAGAATAATAAATATACCCAGCAATATATGAAAGGGATAATACATCCTAATGGAGTAGTACTTATCCCAGAGATAAAAGGCTGGTTTAACATTTGAAATTTAATCAGTGCAATTTATCATATTAACAAACAAAAAATATCAAAAATTAACAAAATGTATCATATTAACAAAAAAAGAAAAAAAATGATAGTTCAATAGATTCACAAGTAGCAGCTGACAAAAATCAAGTATCTACTTCTGATAAAATCTCTCAGCAAATAAAAAAGTAGAAAGGAGATTCCTCAACTTGATAAAGGGCATATAAAGGAAATACACAGCTAACATAGTAAATAATAGTGGAAAACAATGTTTTTCACCTAAAATAAGTAAAATGATAAGGATGTCCACCCTACACTTTTATTCAATCTTATACTGAAGACTGCAGACAGGTTTAAAAAAAAAAAAAACCCTGACAGCCATCTAGATTGAAAAGGAAAACTGTCTATTCACAGACGATATTTTCATCTACACAAATGAATCCACAAAAGAGCCACTAGAACTAGCACTCCCTCATTGATCAATGCAAAGAAATAAGAGGAAAATATAGAATGGGAAAGATTAGCGCTCTCTTCAAGAAAATTAGAGATAACAAGGGAACATTTCACGTAAAGATGGGCAAAAGAAAGGATAGAAATGGCACGGGCCTAACAGAAACAGAAGATATTAAGAAAAGGTGGCAAGAATACATAGAAAAACTATCCAAAAAAATGTGTTAATGACCCAGAAAACCACAATGGTGTGACCACTCACCTAGAATCAGACATCCTGGAGTCTGAAGTCAAGTGAGCCTGAGGAAGCATCACTACTAACAAAGCTAGTGGAGATGATGGAATTCCAGCGGAATTATTTCAAGTCCTAAAAGATGATGCTGTGAAAGTGCTGCACTCAACATGTGAGCAAATTTGGAAAACTCACCAGTGGCCACAGGACTAGAAAAGCTCAGTTTCAGTTCAAGCCCAAAGAACAGCAATGCCAAAGAACATTCAAATGCACAACTGCACTCATCTCACACACTATCAAAGTAAAGCTCAAAATCCTCCAAATGAGGCTTCAACAGCACATGTATCAAGAACTTCCGGATGTTTAAGCTGGATTTAGAAAAGGCAAAAAAAAAAAGAAAAAGAAAAGGCAGAGGAACCAGAGACCAAATTGCCAACATCCGCTGAATCATAGAAAAAGTAAGAGAGTTCCAGAAAAACATTGACTATGCCAAAGCCTTTGACTGTGTGGATCACAACAATCTGTGCAAAATTCTTAAAGAGATGGAATACCAGCCACCTTAAATGCCACCTGAGAAATCTGTATGCAGGTCAAGAAGCAACAGTTAGAACCAGACATGGAACAACAGAGTGGTTCCAAATAGGAAAAGGAGTAAGTGAAGGCTGTATATTGTCACCCAGCTTTTTTAACCTATATACAGTGTACATCATGTGAAATGCTGGGCTGAATGAAGGACAAGCTGGAATCAAGATTGCCAGGAGAAATATCAATAGCCTCAGATATGCAGATGACACCACACTTATGGCAGAAAGCAAAGAGGAACTGAAGAGCCTCTTGATGAAAGTGAAACAGAAGAGTGAAGAAGTTGGCTTAATACTCAAATTTCAAAAAATTAAGCTCATGGCATCTGGTCTCATCATTTCATGGCAAACAGATGGGGAAACGATAGAAACAGTGACAGACTTAATTTTCTTGGGCTCCAAAATAACTGCAGATGGTGATTGCAGCCATGAAATTAAAAGATGCTTGCTCCTTGCAAGAAAAGTTATGACCAACCTAGACAGCATAGATATTACTTTGCCAACAAAGTTCCTTCCAGTCAAAGCTGTGGTTTTTCCAGTAGTCATGTATGGATGTGAGAGTTGGACCATAAAGAAAGCTGAGCACTGAAGGCTTGATGCTTTTGAACTGTGGTGTTGTAGAAGACTCTTGAGAGCCCCATGGACTGAAAGGAGATCAAATCAGTCAATCCTAAAGGAAATCAGTCCTGAATATTCACTGGAAGGACTCATGCTGAAGCTGAAGCTCCAGGACTTTGGCCACCTGATGGGAAGAGCTGACTCATTAGAAAAGACCCTGATGCTGGGGAAGACTGAAGGCAGAAGGAGAAGGGGATGACAGAGGATGAGATGGTGGGATGACAGAGGATGAGATGGTTGGATGGCATCAACAACTCAATGGACATGAGTTTGAGTAAGCTATGGGAGCTGGTGATGGACAGGGAAACCTGGCGTGCTGCAGTCTATGAAGTCACAAAAAGTTGGAATGACTAAGCAATTGAAATTAATTGAGCACTAATAAGCAAGTTTATCCAGATAACAGGATACACGATAAGTACATAAAAATCAACTACGTATGTATATGCTAGCATTAGAAATTGAAGTTAATAAAACACACCATTTACAACAGAATAAAAAATACATTGGAATAAATTTGACCTAATGTGAAAGATCTATACACTAACTACAGAACATTTCTAAGACAAAAATTAAAGAAAACCTAAAGAAATAAGAAAATATATTCATGAAACAAAAGACTCTATTGCTAAGATCAGCATCAATTTTTCCCTAACTGATCTACACATTCAAAACAATCTAAATCAAAATCTCCTCATGTTTATTTGAAGAAATTGACAAAGTGGTATGTTAAAATTCATATGGCAATGCAAAGGACCAAAAATAGCCAAAACAATTTTGAAAAAGATCCATGGTAAAATAGCATTTCCTGATTTAAAACACTGTAACCAAGGTATATAGTAGTACTGACATCAAGACAGACCAGACTGAGACTTTTTTTCTTCCCCCCCCTGAGAAGGGCCAGATAACCAAAGGTTGCATATTACATATGTTCTCTGTTGCATCTCTTCTTCTCTTAATTTCTATTTAACTCTGTATAAAAACAGGCTGTGAATTGTATTTGTCCCACGATCCTTAGTTTGGCAACCTCGAGACAGACAATTAACGGAACATAACTGAGATTCCAAATTTGGACCCACACATATATAGACAATTTTTAACAAAGATGCAAAGGCAATTCAGTGGAGAAATTACAGTATTTTCAAAAAATGGTGCTGGAACAATTAAACAGACACAAAAAAGAAAATGATACAATATATACATTGCATCATATGACAACAATTAGCTCAAAATAGATGAGAAACCTAAAACGTAAATCCTAAAACTACAACTCGTTCAGAAAAAACATAGGGAAAAACTTGCAGCCTTGGATTACAAACTATTTCTTAGATATGTGAAATGCAAAATCCATTAAAAACTGATAAGTAAGAATTCATGAAAATTTAAAACTCTGCTCTTATAAGATGGTGTAAAGAGAATTAAAAATCCAACCACAAACTAGGAGAAAATACTTCCAAATCATGTATCTGATGATGGTCTTGTATCTAGAATAAATAACTCTCAAAATTCAATAACACAAAAAATAAACAGTGCACTTTAAAAAAAAACAGAAGTGAAGTGAAGTGAAGTCGCTCAGTTGTGTCCGACTCTTTGCGACCGCATGGACTGTAGCCTATCGGGCTCCTCCGTCCATGGGATTTTCCAGGCAAGAGTACTGGAGTGGGTTGCCAAACAGGCAAGGGATTTAAACCAAAGGAGATACATAGATGATGAGTAAACACATTAAAAATGTTTAACATCATCAGTCATGAGGAAAAACAATTCAAATCCATAGTGAGATACCATTATCCAACTATTAGAAGAGCAAAACAGAAAAGACTGACCATCGCAAGGATTAGAGAGAATATACAAGCAGTGGAACTCTCACACAAGGCTAGTGGGTACGCAGGATAGTATAACTACCTTGATTCCTGTTTGACATTTACTTAAAATACTTAAGAAACATTTAATAACACCTACCATGTGATCCAGTCATCCCAATCCCAAGAGAAAAGAATGCATGCTCTACTTGTACATAAATATTCATAATAACAAAAAAATAGAAACAACCCAAATGACCATCAATAGGTGAATGTATAAACAGACTGTGGTACAGAATGGAATAATATGAACAATAAAAAGAAAGGAATATATACACCATACTATGGATAAACCCCAGAGTAATTATACTACATTCAATCAGCCATATTGAGAAAAAAAGAGTACATACTGTATGATTTCTTATATAAAATTCTAGAAAATGCATACTATTCTCCAGTGACAGAAAGCAATTCAGTTATATAGACGAGTGAGGGGTGGGAATGGGAGGGAAGTGATAGAGGTAGGAATTAAAAAGGGACAGGAGGAAATTTCTCGGGGTGATGGATATGTTCATTATCTTGATAGCTGGAATGTCCCGTGGGTGTATGCATATGTCAAAACATCAAATTACATACTCTAAACATGAGCAGTTCATTATATGTGAATTATACATCAATAAAGCTATTAAAAACCAAAGAAAATACAAGTCTATAATTATACTACATCATTATATATGAAGTTCATTACATATGAAGTTAATTTGAGTATATATATGTGTGTATGTAATATGACTATAGTCATATAGTCTGAAAGCCTTGGCCATATGAAATCACTTGCAAAGCATCAAGAAAATAAATCAAGGGAAGAGTGGGCCTGGGCAGAAATCATGAAGGCAGAGGTAGGGGCAAGAACAAGAATTTTAAAAAGAATCATTAATGAATGACTTCACAAACCAGGGTTAGTGATTTCATGAAGTTTGAGGGAGAAAGGTCAATGGTGCTAGAAGACTGAAAGCTCCACAGGGTGAAAGAATATATTTGCCTCATTTACTAATGTATCTCCAGCATCAAGTTACGTAACAGGCCCAGAATAAAATGACTGGTGACGGATGAGATAAGGAAAATCACTAGATTTTTATGACTTACGAATTTACTGATGACCTTATATAAAAAATGTTTTAGTAGAGAAGACTAAAGTCAGTCTGTAGTTCGTTAAGAA
Source organism: Redunca redunca (assembly GCA_006410935.1). Taxonomy (NCBI): domain Eukaryota; kingdom Metazoa; phylum Chordata; class Mammalia; order Artiodactyla; family Bovidae; genus Redunca; species Redunca redunca. The sequence continues at coordinate 1,264,334 of SJYQ01096369.1, forward strand.
CTGAATAAGATGCAAAGAGGTGTTCTGTTAACAAGAAATTCAAGAAACACAGGATGAAAAGACCAGATTTCCCATTCAAAGTTTCCAAGGAGGTTTTAAAAAGTTTTTAGATCCACTATATACTATTATTGAACTTGAGACATAGATCAGACTGTGGAACAATTTTAGTCCTTTGGGAATTTCATCATTAAAACCAGAAGTAAAGTACTAAAAGTCCAGCTGTATCTATAAATATTTTTAAAACATATGCAACAAGTAAAACCTCTTCTCTTTCCTCTACGGAGACATGTGATCTTAGCCTGACTCCTGCTTTGAATTAGAAATGCTCCTCACTCCCCAACTTAGGATGATTTTTTAAAGTTTTAAAGATGAGTTTTCTTGTAGGAGAGATTACAGTAAATCAGCCATATACCATAAAATTTAATTTGGAAGTTCCAGGTATTAGCAAATCAACATTGTAGGCACGTAGTTAACACAGGACTGAAAAGTCATTTTATTTCCACAGTTACATTCTTAGGATTAATAAAATTATTTTGGGGATGGATCTTGGAGGTAGAGAACAATAATGTAATAATACCTCCCCGTTTCACACACAGACACAAAGCACACGTACAACATAATACCAGACATACTAACATTTTAAAATAACATTAAACACACACACACTTTAAAGATACATTCACCAATGTTTTTTTCCTTTAAGTTAACATTAACTGGCATTAACTGGGATTTCATTTCTTCACATTTACCATTCTATTAACAAAATTCAAATTTCTATTTACTAAAAGTGACTTTTCAAAGTTATTAGATCACCTCACAACTCTAGTCACAAACTTTAGCAAGCACATTTTGTTTTTAGTTAAAGTACATTAAACACACATTCCTGAACACCAAGTCTTAACAGATGAATGGAAATAACTCTTCTCTTTAACCGAAAACCTCTCAGAAAAATGTATTTCTACTTGAGCTATCTTAGCTGGTTAAGTAGAAAGAGACAGAAGACCATTTTGTTTTGAATTTCTAATACCACTTAAAAAAATCCTTTCTTCATATATCAAGATTTTTCATTTATAATAATATTTCCAGAACACCGACTTTATTCTATTATTGCACTGCTTCTCAGAGCAATGCAAAATAAAGGCTAGCCCCCGTCCTACCCCAGCTCCCTATTCCTCATGGATTAGGCTCCGAGAGAAAACTGCAAATAGATAAATCCTCAAGCATTTGCTACTTGATATAAATGCTTTGGATAACTAAACTGTCTGCTTTGTGTCCAAAGCTCCTCCTCACTCAACTATCTTTCAATTCATTGGATTCCAAAGCCTTGCTGAGGTTCTAATGATATTTAACACCTCTTCTCAACACCCTCTAGTGTTATTTTCAACATGGTACACAAGCATCAAGAACCAATAAACACTTTCTCTTTCAAGTGCTCTATAGTAGCTGGCATTCAAAATCCAAACTTCATATTCTGTAATCAAAAAGATTCCCTACGCTGCATTTGATCCTCTTGCCATATTGCAAGCAAACATCTCACCATTTACACAAGGTCATCACTGACCTTGACTCTTTGTTAAGAGTCTCATGTTCTACCAACTAAGCGAGCCAGGCGCTGCCCACTTGGATATTAAACAGTGGTGTGCTGGTAAATGTTTAACAGCCAGCAACCTGGGAAAAGATGCATGCATGAATACATTTACATGTATTTATTATCAATTTTACTGACGCAAAAGGCATGTACCAAACAATTTACATATAATTACAATGCATATAATACTCTTTATTGTAATGTCCAACCAAAGAGTCGATTGATTTCACAGGTTGCTACTGTTGTAATGTATGGAACTCCTTTATCTATAGTCAATCCATGATTGCATTTAAAGAACAGTATAAGTCACATGTGAAACTCAGCTGCTATTTTCAAACTAGTGAAGTGAAAGGAGAACAATAAAGACATGTCAGAACTTCATTTGTCAATCAGATAATGTCTTAGTCAAATCAGGCAATACTTTTAGAATACAAAAAGAATATTTCCTCAACTTCGTATGTTATCCATAAAGAAATGAATACAGATACAACACCCCTTTCAATTTAATCTGTATTAATAACATTTTCTGCTTCATTTTTCAAAAGCTCTAGATGATCAACAGAACGAGTGACAAAATCTATATTTGTACTGCTCCCCCAATTTTTGTGGAGTAAATACCCCAATCATAGCTGATATCAAGCTACAGAAGTGGTATTACTAAGTGCACAGTTGGGAAGAGAAGCTCAAGAGTACATCATCAGCCCGCTTGCTGCAACAATAACCACACAGGAACCTCAAGAACACAGACAATAGGCAAATTATTCGGAAGTGATGTATTTTGAATATTTATTATAATTAAGTAAACTGCATTAAAAGCAAAAACTAAGTTGTTATAATAATTTCTTTAAAGGCTATGTCTACAAACAGCTCAGAAACTTCCTAAAAGATTAATAATGGGTTCTTGTGAGTTGTATGATCCTTCTTTTACAAAAGCAAGCCTCTTGCCTCCCTACCATTGGGTAAAGGGTATGTAAGTTCTCCCTCTTGGTTGGTAAAGGGTGCATAAGGCTAACAACTCCACAAGTTCATTCACAATCAGCCTGTCCTCCTTGATAGCTATAAATCTGTAGAATCATAGGCAAACAGAACGTTTCCCCAGGCAAAGCCAACCCTGGCACTACTATTCCATGCTTTTGACCAAATGAGTTGAGGGGAAAAAAGAAAACAACCAAAGAAATAGTCCTGATGCTAAGTTATTTTATTTTCTAACATAGGTATGTCCCAAGGCTCTCTTGGCTCCTACCCACAAAACGCAATGAAAATATGGGAACAGAGCAAAGTTTACAGAAGAACGGCACACAATTGTAGAGCAATAATAAAGTCGTCTCAGGATGATATAGAATGCTTCTTTCCTCTCCTCTCTCACTTCTTTTTTTCTTTACCATCCCCTTCCTCTCTGGCTTTTTTCCCATTTCCTTCTAGAAGTAGCTGGGTTAATTGATTAGCAGAAGAGATTCAACCACTGCATCTCTGCCCATCTTTCACCCTTTTAGAAGTTAGTGTTTGAACAGTCACAAAATGGCACTGAAGATGAAGATACTTGGTAAGGACAGCACAGTGGGCACAAAAGATGAAGAAAATGCTACTGTGAACAATTTTACTCCGTTATGCTGAAACAAGAGTAAAGACTAACCAGAGTTCTAACCAAAGCAAACAGGTGAATGTTTACTGATCACCCACCATATGCCTGACCCTGAGTACAGGGATGGGAAATGCAGTGATAAATGGGCCACGATCCCTGACCACTTGTCCAAGTACAAAACATCAAAGAGTAACCCCTTGGAAGACCCTCTGTCAGTCTCAGCAATAAATCTTTTAGAAGTATAATGATAGCAGATGACTACTGCAGGCATACACTATTTAAAAGAACAGAAATTGTATTTCAGGCATCCTAAGGTACAGTATAATTTAGAAGGGAGGCCTGCACAGGAAGCAGTAAGGCAGGAGGCGGGCAATGCAAAGTCATTCATAGGACGTAAAACAATTCTGGTCAGACCATGCAGCCTGATGGCTTCCATTCCTGGGAAAGTGTTGGCATTTGTGTGTGGGTGTCACAGAGCGAAACGAAGGCACAGAGCTGTTCAATCAATGTTACTAATCTGTAGGTGTGATTTTTGATCATCTTCCATAGGCCTCCCTTATGAAACCAGGATCAGTAAAAGAAAGATATGTGAATGTGTCTCAACCATTATTCACTTTGGCTTAACACTTATTTCATTCCTACTAGGTACAGGGTATCTGTAAGGTTTTGTGAGATAAAAAAGCAAATGTGATGGAGACTCTGATCAATCACATGAAGATGACAGGTGCAGATACATATGTGGAACATGTATGTTCAGCACTTGAACCCTGTAAACTCAGCAGGAGCTAAAAACATCTGGGCTTGGGCTCTGCCAACTGTTGGGCCACAGGACACAGAACATTCTCCCTGGGTTTCCTTTATGAACTCTCAGAATTGGAAGAGCCCATTAAAAAAAAAAAATATTTCATTCAACTCTAAGTCAAAGTTAACATCCCTACAAGGTCAGCAACAGGTGTCTTTATTATTCCCAGTAACCTAAGCCCTCCAAATAAGCTCATCCATCCTTCTCTCAGGACAGCTCAAACTGTTAGAAAGTGCTTCCATACATACTCTTGGATCTGCCTATATCTTCTACCCACTGCTCTTACTTGTGTCCACTGGGAACTTCCAGAATAAGTCCAGTCTCTCTTCTATGTGGCAGTTCTTTACATAATTGAGGACAGTCATTATATATCACTTCAGGCTAAATATATATATTTCTTGCAACCACTTCTATTCGGACCGAATCTGAGGCCCTTTAGCCATCTGGATAACCATCTCTACACGCACCTGAAGTGAATGTTCTCCTAGCTTTTTTCAAACAGGTTGCCATCAGACTATGTTTTCACAATCTGTATTCTTATTGTCAAGATGCATTTCTAGCTCTAGATATAGGGCTATGTCTTTTCAATACTTCAGTCTGCTAGATTTGAACTAATTTTTCAGCCTAAGACCTTTTAGGATCTTGCTCCTGTCAACCAGTACAACTGATTTCTCTCTGTATCGGGTTACCTACTTGTTTGACCCACAAGCCAACCCTGACCTCAGTCAAGTCACGAATAAAATGTTGACAAAACTGAATCAAATGCATGGCCTCATGGCAGGCAAACACACAAATTCCACGTCCAAATAGTCAACCTGCTACAATTTTGCCTAACTATATAATTATTAACTTCAGACCTTACCAAGTCCTCTACAAAGACTCTGTGAAAGACTTTGTAAAATTACTTGCAGACATCAAGTATACATCATCTAAGACATTCTTCTAAAGCAGGAGTCAGCAAATTACGGCCCACAGGCCAAATTAGCCCACTACTGGAATACAGGCATGTCTATCTATTTACATATTGTCTGTGGCTACTTTGTGCTGTGGTGGCAGAGCTGAGCAGTTCTGAGACTGTATTGCCCCAAAGCCCTAAAATACTTACTTTCTAGCCCTTCACAGAAAAAAAATTCGCCAATCTCGGATCTAAAGGCAACAAAAGAGTCTGGCGTTACATTTTGAGTGAACCCACACTGTTTCCCAGTGATGACAACACCAGTTAATTCTAGATACCACTTTTCTTTAATTCCTCAGAAAGCATTCATTAGTAATACCTTCTACTGTCTTCTTCTGGGTCAATTTTAGACTTATTAATCAATGGTTTCTAAAATTCACTTTCTTCTCCTTTATGAAAAGAAAAATTCAGGTATTTTCTTTATTTGTATATTAAGGAGACTCAATAGACACTGTCTTTGGCAATAGATTCTATGGCAATTATTGGCATAATTATACCTATAGTTCACTTTTTCATGTAATATGTATAGTTTGCATATTCATAGCATATTCCAAATATTGAACAACTTTAGCTACAAGGCATGCTGGGGCATTGACAGAAGGTCAGTGGAAAAATTAGAAAAAGCCAAAAGGAAATATAATTAGGGCTAGAGAGGCCAACTCTGCTGTGGGATATTGCCTCCCAAGGAGATTAAAATGCAAAATCTAAATCTCTAACACGCTGAACTCAAAAGGATACTGGTTCGTTCTTTTAAGGGTCCAATATTTTTGCAAAGGACGTAAGTACAGGGAACAGCTGTCTCTGAGCTGTGTCCATACTTATTGCCAGTGGGAAAGCAATCCTCTGATGTCCAAGAGGAAGGGAATTATTCTGGATGAAGCCAGAAATTACTCAGGAGAAGCTTCAGGTAAAACACAAGTTCATTCCCTTCAGGAGAAAGGCTGGCAAAGATAAGGTATAAACATACCAAGGCATTCAAAGAAGAAATCTAAACTTTCCAATGACCAGATGCAAACAGGAATCATCTAAAGGAAAGGTCAGAGATATATTTTACAATACACAGTATGCTGAGCTCAACAAAGGTTAATTTTAGGTATCACCAAAAGAGTGAATTTCTAGAATCTGCCAGGGTTAGCCTTAACTTGGGAATTGGTTAAACCAGAATTTCCAGGACAGTGTTCATGCTCATATATTTATTGCCTCAAATTAACAGCTAGTTATGGTCTCTGGGCCAGCTGCCTCCAGCAGCAAGAAGTCTTATCTACTGACCTCAATGTGCTGTACAAATAGTATCATTTTCAACATGTGCCATGATGAGACAAGAGCTGAGAAGTGCTGGATTAAGTTAAGCCAGTAGATGACAGGACTCTGGTATTAGCAGCTGAAAGATTGGACTGGGCAGGGGATGATGGACTGGAGAAGGGATTTTGGAGTAAATGACTAGAGTGAGAGAGAAATAAACTGATATGACATTAATCCTGCACAGGGTTATCAAAGAGGAGAAAAGGATTCTCCAAGTGAAAGAAGTGGTACAAAAAAACAAAGGGAAAGTAAGACTGAGCAGTAATACATATATATCCACATACATACATATATAAATACGACTGAGCACACATATACTATATGAAAGTGAAAGTGTCAGTCACTCAGTCGTGTCTGACTCTTTGCAATCCCTTGGACTGTAGCCCACCAGGTTCCTCTGTCCATGGAATTCTTCAGGCAAGAAAACATGATTGGGTAGCCATTCCCTTCCCCAGGGGATCTTCCCAACCTAGGGATTGAACCTGAGTCTCTTTTACTGCAGATGGATTCTTCACCATCTGAACCACCAGGGAATCCCAGACCACATACACAGACACACACGGTGAATGTCAAATAAGGGCTCCATGACGTTAGTTGAGAATATAATAAATACTAAGGCAATTATTTTGGATTCAGTCTCACCCAGATAAAAATATAACTCCTAAAGGGAAAGACACTGTATGTATAATGAAAAAAGAAAACCTCCAGATATCAAAGGCTTTCTAACTAGATGGGCAGAAATGTTATAACAGTTTTTACAACCATTGCCAGTGACTTTTTTCCAGGAAAGCAAGAAACTGCAAAAGTCAGCTAAACTATAATCATCTTACATATTTTGTAGGGACCCATAATGCATTCAGTTGACAAACAATTCTGCCAAGTGGCTCTTCTACATGTTGATCATGTCAACAAAATTAATCTGACATTTACAGCTATTTTGAGAATAAAAGGCAGTTGCTTAAATTATTCTGTGGAATCAACATGAGACAGAATTATTCAGTTGACAAAATCTAATTAGGTGTAAATTATTTCAGGTCATATGAATTATAAAACCTTTCACAGATAAGTATTTTAATTCAAAGTGGCTCAATGTGTTAGAGAATATTAATAGGCCCACAGTCTCTAGCAATACTTTTGTATTTCTGTCTCCAATAATACTACCTGTTCCCCAAAATACTACCAAATATCATGTTGGTTCTCAGTCTGTCTTCTTGGGCCTATAAAGAAGGAAGGTGAAAGCTTCTATGCTAGAAACTTTTTACAAACTATTTTATTTTTTTACTAAGATATAATTCAACATTGTAATACTTCACTTCTTTTTGAAAAGTAATACTATCCTCCTCTGACTGATAAAGAACCTCAGAGAGATTAGGTAACCTTCCTAATAACATAAGTCATTCATGGCACAAAGCTGGATATAAATGCATATAAATGGCTAAGTCAATGAAACTGTCAATATTTAAGGCTTGCCTGTCCTTACTGAGAACCTAGGAAACAAAGAGCCATGTAGTTAATTCCAGACATCTGATATAGATATTTAGAGAAGAAACTCAGCAAAGAGCAGAACCCTCTCTGCAACCAAATATTATGCTTGAAATTTAAAAAGAACAATATGGAGGATGAAGGCCTGACCCAAACCTGGCTACCAGGGAACAAAGAAGGTGAAAATCACGTTTGTCATAAAGTGGCAGGTCTTAAGACAATAGTTGTACATGCCCTAAACATCAAGTTCATATATATTCACAGGCATATTCTATCACCTGAAACAACGTGGTCGGGCCCAAGCTGCCCTAAAAGGAGAGAATAACTCAGGCCTTATGCTAGGTCTGCTCAGCAATCAGTTCACACTGATTTTTATTCCAGAAAACAATACTACCATGATCATCTATAACAAGAAAGGAAGGGCTGGCAGGGACCAGGGAGAAAAGATAAAATAGAAAAGAAGGGGGAAAAAGTGAAATTCAAAAGGGGGAGAAGAAAGCAGCAAGAAAACCCATTTGTAACCGTAAAATCATGTCCTCGCTTTTGTCAGTGTTCTCTCCCAATCCTATAAGAGTTAAAGGCCGCCAAGTAATAGGGCCTGCAGAGTTTTCCCTTGGGTCGCAGCCAAGGCCAGTAACCCTGCTATTAGAGACCTGCCAAGCTTTGTCAATGCAATCTGCTGAATGCCTTGAGTGACAAGCGATCAATATTCTCCACTCTCATGGGTCATCACAGGTGACACAGGCCTAAGTAATAAAACAGCCCTGGCTGCCTCCTCTAACTTAAATGCTTCCCCAGCCACAATATTTCTTTTTTGTCTAAATGCCTCTAGCTAAATTTCTCGTAGATCGAACCATCTGATGGGGATAGAGATTCTGAAGAATTGCAATGTGTCTGAATTGATGCTAGCCAGTGAAAGCTCAGTAGACTGGAGAAATAGGTTCAAATAAATCGAAAATGACTAGCTACAGAGTTGTAATCTGCCAGCATCAGACCCTGTAGCAACAAGCCAATATGAAAAAAAGCATGCTGACAGCCAACTACCACCAAGTCACCTGCTGAAACGAGAACCCATTTTTTTCCCCACTACTGTGTCGATGATAGGCACTTGCTTGGTAACATCTCTGGCGGGGTGGGGCAGGGGGGAGTGGGTGGCAGGGGAGAGGCAGGAGTTCCCCGTATCATAAGGAACACTTGGCATTGTATGCAGTCAATAACTATCATTGTTCCCCAGGAATGAGAAAGAGCCCCCAAAGGTGAGTTTGGGGGAAGACATGAGGACATGCTGTCTTCTGGGATCACAGATCAGGTACTAGTGCCTCCTTTCTCCTCATTGGCAAGGCTGCATAGCAGGCTCCCTGCCTCCAACCCTACTGTGAAGCAGTCACAGACAAACTGGAGAGACGGTGATGTACTCATCTGTATGAAGACCCAAGGAGTGCTTCTAGTCAGGATTCCCAAATGGACTTCCAATTTCTTAGGCAGTAGTTTCAGAGCAAATGACAGAAAGCTGAAGTCAACTGACAATTTAACCAAGACAGTTAATTTATCATAGACTATTATGTCAGAAGAGCATCCCTGGTGGCTCAGTGGTAAAGACTGTGCCTGCCAAAGCAGGAAACGAGGGTTTGATTCCTGGATCGGGAAGATCCCCTAGAGAAAGAAATGGCAACCCACTCCAGTATTCTTGCCTGGGAAATCCTGTGGACAGAAGAGCCTGGCAGGCTGCAGTCTATGGGGGGGGGGGGGGGGGGGGGGGGAGANGGGTGTGTGGTCACAAAACAGCTGGACAGGGCTTAGTGACTAATGAACAACATTGTCCAAAAGAGACCATGAAAGGTCTTAAGAGTCCTTTCTATCTGCCTCAGAGGACTGCTGTACTCTAAACAATCCACAGTATTTAAAAAACATTTTTTACTTCACATTCTCAACTGTTAAGGCCTTCTTTAATGTATCTGGTGAATTCCTGACCCTTTTAAATACTTTCTGTTCACATGTAAACACATGTATGTATCCTTGGCACTTATCCAGAAACATCAGGAGTACCACCAGGCTGACTGTACAGGTACCCCACACGTTTCTCATGTCCATCCTTTTTCCTTCAGGCAAACATGGCTACAGGAAAGCACAGAACATCAGGGAACATAAAATCTAACTAAAATTGCTGACAAAACCCAAAGTTTCCAGGATCAGGTGCCCCTTTAGAAATAAAAAGTTAGGGGTAGGTGTTTATTCTACATAGGGTAAAGAAAGGAACAGAAAGTGGAGAGGTTTATATATTCTTGGTTACAATGACCTGCTGTCATTTACTTTCTAATTGTATTTGAATTATTCTTTCTTCTGCAGTTTTCTCGCTATAACAATTACAAAAACTATCTACATTCCGAAAGCTGTGCCAAATGCTTTCCTATTACAACAGGATGGTCCCCAGTGATGCTTGAGAAGCTGCTACTGAACAAGCATATTTAATATTTTATATCCTGACACTCATATAATTTGGAAAAAAGGCAAAATAAGTAATAAGTCTTTTAAGAGAAAGTAGTAATTTTGATTCAAGGTTATTGTACCCCACTAATAACAATAATGAATTTATCACATAGGAAGTAAGTAATCTATAATAAGCAATGTCACTCAATAGATCTCAAAAAAAAAACCAAAAAAAAACAATAGCCTGAAAGGAAGAAGCCTAGCCTAACGTAGGACAGGATTACTGGACAGACATAATTTGCATGCATGCATCCTCAGTTGCTTCAGTCATGTATGACTCTTTGTAACTCTATGGACTGTAGCCTACCAGGCTCCTCTGTCCATGGGATTCTCCAGGCAAGAATACTGGAGTGCGTTGCGATGCCCTCCTCCAGGGAATCTTCCCAACCCAGGGATCTTCCCAACTCCAGGTCTCCTGCACTGCAGGATTGCAGGAGGATTCTTTACTTACTGAGCTACCTGGGAAGCCCAACAATTTAAGCCTGGACAGTTAGGATTAGTAACAAAGGAAGAATCTGACCTAACTGACCCTATACTGCACAGCCAGATATTAATGGCAGAATTATGGTCCTAGAGACCAAGCGACAATAAAGGAGTGTATGAAAGCATCTGGAGAGTTTCTGGAACCTTATCTGGAACACCTGGGACTCAGTAACTCTCAGAGACAGTAATTCTAAAGCATGGGTTCTCTGGCTCACACACACCACAAAGGGCAGAGGTTCAGCCCATCAACATAGAGACAGAGGGTTGCACTCGGTGTTTGACCCCCTAAACCCCTTCAGTGAGGTAAACTTCCAATCCCTCCCCCACCCCACCTCCACTGAGGTCAGGATGCTTGCCAATGGCTTCCTAATCAGTTAGGGGCCTTGGTACTTCTTGGGATCAGCTGGCCACATATTTCAAAGGGCAAAGGGACTTCGCCTGGTTCCCTAATGCTTTAGAAAAATACATGCAAACATTAAGATGCAAGTGACAGTGAAAATGTCTTAGTGGTAAAAAGAAATCGCTAGTCCAGGATGACTACCTCAATCCTTCTGGATTACCAGTACTTATTGAAAGGCCTCAGACTGAGGAACCATACTTGCACAAAAGTGTAGAGGCCCAAGGCAAAATGAGCAATCACTTGGATTTCATTCTGACATGTTTGAGCATTTCTCTGCAGTTTGTTAAGAACTCCTGCTTTGGTAAAGGGCATGTCAGCCAAAGAACGGATAGAAAGCTGAAGTGATTATATTAATCACCTGGTTGGTATGACTGCCTTTCTCTGGTTAAGCCACATTCATTATTAAACAAATATTGTTCACTCCCTCTAAGGACACAGAACAGTATCCAGAGAAGTTGTTGTCACTATGGCTGGAATATTTGAGAAGGAATACAGATCAGCTAATGCAGCATCCCCAGAAACAAAATCATGTGTGATTATAAAAAGTAACGCATCCATTTTATAGAAAATAAATTTACTTATATTCTGTCAACCTGAAGATAATCACTATACACATTGGGGTACATTTTCTTCTTGTTTTTTACTCTTGTTCTTTCTCTTTTTCTACACACAATGCAAATAATATTGTATTTGTGTGTGCATGTATTTCTTAATAAATTTTTAATAAAATTAACATACTGTAAATGTTTACCTTGTACTAAGTATTCTTTGAAACCATCATTTAACCTCTGCATAAAATTCTAAAATAAAAAAATAACATTAACTATGCACTGAATAGCACAATATGGGGTATTTAGTTTGCAAGAAGTTTTTCTTCACATCTGACTTGCTATTTTAGGATAACATCCCAAACAAAGAATTAACAGATTAAAAGGTATTAACATTCTGAAGAATTCTGAAACATACAAAGGCTTGTGTAAAAGTGACTGTCCCACTGTATTTTGCCCAGCACTGACTAGTCTTATTGCTACACATTTTGTTAATTTCATAAGTGGAAAAATGATATTTCTTTGTTACTGTTGTTTTCCTTTAAATATTATGTATACATTCTTAGATACTTAATTCTCATCTTCATTACAAACCAAACTTTATTGACTGGAAGTAAACTGAACTACTACAAACTTGCTCCTTGAAAGAAAACTGACAAACCTAGACAGCGTATTAGAAAGCAGAGACATCAAGTTGCCAACAAAGGTCCATAGTCAAAGCTATGGTTTTTCCAAGAGTTATGTATGGATGTGAGACCTGGACCATAAAGGAGGCTGAGCACCAAAGAATTTATGCTTTAGAACTGTGGTGTTGGAGAAGACTCTTGAGAGTCCCTTGGACTGTAAGGAGATCTAACCGGTCAATCCTAAAGGAAATCAGTCCTGAATATTCATTGGAAGGTCTGATGCTGAAGCTCCAATACTTTGGCCACCTGATGCAAATAGTGTACTCATTAGGAAAGACTGATGCTGAAAGAGATTGAGGGTAGGAGAAGGGGATGCCAGAGAATGAGATGGTTGGATGGCATCACCAACTCAATGGACATGAGTCTGAGCAAACTCCGCAAGTCGGTGAAGGACAGGGAAGCTTGGCATGCTGCAGTCCGTGGGGCCACAGAGAGTAGGACACAACTCTGTGATTGAACAATGACAACAAAACTGAACTAACTTGACTGAGCAGAGTTAAATGCCACAAGCTTCGTACGACTACTGTTTTGATGACAATTCCCTTTTGTTTAAAAAGAAGCAGGTAGGAACGCATCGTAAGTTAATCAAACTATACTTTCAATCTCTTTTCCCCTAGTAAGAAGTTTTTCTTGTAGAAATAAGTAATAACTATCATTAAATGCTTAAACGGGAAAGATGTATGTCAAACCTGACACCATCATATAAAGTAAGGAGCCTCCTGATTTTGCACTGACACGGATACTGCCGTGCCCTAGAGTGCTTTACAGTTTTGTAAATAGCTCTCAGGGAAATAAAAACTGATTTTCATTAAATTTAAGAATAAATAATGGGCTTCAAGATTCTTAAAATTATCCCCTGGGTTAAGATCTGGAAAGTAAGGTTTTTAAATGAAACTTCAGAAATAGGTGGTAAAGGTGACTGTTACACACAGATCAAAGACATCCGGTTTTTGTTTCCTTCATCAAAGAAAACCTCAAACCTGTTTTTCCCAGAGAAAAACTGAAAATCAAGACTCTTTTTGCTGGATAGGAAGAAAGGGCTATTTATGTCCAAAATAAAACAGCATATGCTTTAAAGTTACCTCTTTTAAAATATAACTTAATAAGTGAAAATTTTGTAATTTGTGATCAATCACTATTGAGAAACTAGTCAAAAGTAACTAATTGTCTGGGTATGTGCTTCTGAAGTGAAAATCTTTAAGATATTCTACATGTGATTCTGAACCATGATTTTACAAAAATGCTTTCAAATTATGGCAAAATTACCTATACTGACTTAATTCTTACTATTACAGCACCAACTATTTCTGTAGAATGCATAGATCTGTCAGCAACATCACTGAAACACTCTTCTGAGCTTAAAAAATTTAATCCTTCTTAGTCAAAATATAATTCAGAAAAGACTCTGGACGACAAAGTTTTCAGCCAAGACATTTTTTCCCCTTGGGTTTTGGTAGACAAAAGGTTAAATTAGCCCTTCTCTTCATGTTAATATAATACACTGGTTTGGCAGATTAACTTCCTTTTTATTATAGGGGCAGGGAGGCAAAAAAATTAAATTTGAAATGTAATACCATCACCAAAATGTGTCTGGGCAACAGTTGGGGTTGATAGGAATGGCTGATAAAGGTGTGGGACATAGTAAGCTTCTAAAATTGGGCGATTTGCTCATGAGCTATCCATCTTATGGGTTCTTCACATGCAAATGTAAAGAAATGGCTGGACACACACTTTGAATCTCTGTTCACTTTGTCAATCATTCATTTGTTCAATCATTTGCTTGTTCACTCATCCAGTTACTCAATAATTAATAAGTGGTTCCCTGGTGGCTCAGTTGGTAAAGAATCTGACTGCAACACAGGAGACCTGGGTTTGATCCCTGGGTTGGGAACAGCCCCCTGGAGGAGAGCATGGCAACCCACTCCAGTAGAATTGCCTCAAGAATCCCCATGGACAGAAGAGTCTGGTGGGCTATAGCCCATGGGGTCACAAAGAGTCAGACACAACTGAGTGACTGAGCACACACTTACTCTGGGCTATAAATATGAATAGAGCAAGCCCTAAATCTTAGAGGAGAAAGAAATGTAACCCACTGACAAAATAATCTTTGCTTCCCAGGTGGCACAGTGGCAAAGAATCCCCCTTCCAATGCAGGAGACACAAGAGACACGGGTTCAATCCTTGGGTGGGAGGATCCCCTGCAGAAGGGAATGGCAATCCACTCCAGTATTCTTGCCTGGGAAATTCCATGGACAGATGGACAGAAGAGCCTGGTGAGTGACAGTCAATGGGTTTGAAAAGAGTCAGACATGACTGAACACAGCACAGACAAATAGTACCTTTGACCTGGGGAGACAGGAACGTAAGACAGAGAATGGAGCAACTCACCATACTACTAATGAAAGCTTACGTGGCTCACGAAGTCTAAATGAGCCAAACATTAGAATTCCAATCTCTATGGCACAATTTCAAAAGAGGACATCCTCCCATGTGAAGGACCCTTGAAAGATTTTCACCAGACGTTTTGGCAGTGTGTCTATTCAGGTCCATCAAATACCATATTTATCCTTAGGTTTATATGACCAAATTACTCTGAATCACATTTCTGGTTAAAAAAACAATAACCAATGCACCAGTCTCCACTTGGAAGGCATGTGAATAAAGAACACCAAGGCCTTGGACCCCAGGAATGATCAACTCTATAGCAAATGGACAATAGTATCGGCAGTGGTGTGTAGAAAAGATAAGCCACTGTCTTTTGTTCCATGGTCTAAAAGTAGCCATTGTGTACTATCTGCTTGCTGGATTTGTGTTGCTTCTCTTGCTGTGTTAAAGGAGCTATTTCTGGAGCTGACCTCTATATAAAAGCTGGGGTGAGCTGAGCTTTTCTGCCTATTAGAGTGAGCAGTAGAGCAAAGGGTAAACCTCTCTGAGTAGATGGGTCAGAGTACACAGACACTGATTCAGGTTTAGTTGACAGCACCAGGCAAGGCATTTCTAATCTCCCCAGTTAGCACTAAATCAGCATGGTGTACACGAGCCCTTGACAGTGGACAGACAAATGGGACTCACTAAAAGGATAAAGAGCGGCCTGGTGAAGCACAGATGCTGAATACGATCCAAAGCTTTCATTCCTTAAGCTAAAGACGCTTTGCCGAACCCACATCCATTCAGGACAAGTCTTGGCTCTTGGCTCTTCTGTAGTAAAATGACGCCTTCTAGCCTGATCCTGAGAAAACAGACGATGCCCATTCCAAGAATTTAGAACTCAGTAATTAAAACGCATACTCTTGCCTCCCCCTCTATTTTCTGTTGCCTGGAGAAGAAAAAAGTCAAAGCAAAAATTAGAAGGCTGCCATCTGAACCATTGTTGTTACCCAGGGCAGGGTAATTCACGGTTTGATTTTCTTCAGTCCTCTTGACAATCAATCATGCCAAGCCACAGAGCAGAAGAAATGTAACCAAGCAGGAACGTGAGCTCTTTTCTGGGCTGTTTCCCACCCCCCACCCCCAAGTTTACAAATGTATCCAAAGAAGGGAAGAGAGGGAAGAAAAACAAAAAATCTGACAAAATGACTCTTAAAAGGAACACAGCCACTGGTGTGCTGTTAAACAGCTGAGATATTTCTAACGTAATGTATGCATTGTCGCTACAGAGCACATTTCATCTTGTATTGTCCTAAACACTACAAAGTGTTGTCAAAGAGATACTATGACTCCTGATTTACCAGTGAGGAAACTGTGGCTAGAGACCCTAAGTCACTTTGCCCATGATCACACAGCCAGAAAGCGAGAAAGCCAGGATCTGAACCTTGCTCAGAGTTAAGACTCCAGAACCTAGCTATTAATCACTCTGCTGTTCCAACATAACATCCTGTTAAATGTGTAAACGGAATTTTTATACATAAAATCTCAAACTGAACAAAGTTAACGCTATTTTAAAAACCCCTATACTGCTGCTAAGTCGCTTCAGTCGTGTCCGACTCTGTGCAACCCCACAGACTGCAGCCCACCAGGCTCCCCCGTCCCT
Source organism: Redunca redunca (assembly GCA_006410935.1). Classification (NCBI taxonomy): domain Eukaryota; kingdom Metazoa; phylum Chordata; class Mammalia; order Artiodactyla; family Bovidae; genus Redunca; species Redunca redunca. Next base: position 1,280,679 of record SJYQ01096369.1, read on the forward strand.
GGGATTCTCTAGGCAAGAACACTGGAGTGGGTTGCCATTTCCTTCTCCAATGCATGAAAGTGAAAAGTCAAAGTGAAGTCGCTCAGTCGTGTCCGACTCTCCGCGACCCCATGGACTGCAGCCTACCAGGCTCCTCCATCCATGGGATTTTCCAGGCAAGAGTACTGCAGTGGGGTGCCATTGCCTTCTCCGAAAAACCCCATGGCGAACCATTTTTCAAAGGAGAAAAAATCAGCAGCAAAGAAAATAACCACCCTTTGGTTTATTTATCTTGTAAATTCAAGTTGTGCTCATATCTGCTGAAAACAAGACTGATCAGCCAACGCCAAATGTAGTATGCCTGCCAGTGTCCATCAAGGTGCAGTGATGATGGTGGGAGAGAGGGAAGTGGGCAGGCCCCAAAACAATGTGTACTGGAATAAAAATGTCTTAAATCTAGACAGTAACTGAATTTGCAGAAGGTATTCAGAAAAAAAGAAAGTAAGAAAATTTCCAATGAAAAGTAAAAGGCATTTCCTCTCTATAAAAGGAAAAACTGTCAGAGAAATTAGGAAATAAGTAACTTGAATTCCACACACAAGTTGGCCCCAAGTTCATAAAATAAATAGCTCATCCATTAGGAAGTTTCTTTTGCCAACCATGATTTTAAGGTATTAAGTATTCCATGTCTGTATACTACTTAGCAGAATATTACCTTAAGTATCTTTTATCATATTTTATTTATGTCATGGTAATAAATTTTCAAACTGCTTCTATTATAAAAACTACCTACAATCAGGGGATCATGCTTTTTTTTTTCCAAATGTAATGACCTATTTGCTTTATTTATTGGGCCACATTGCCCCATTCTTAATCTCTGTTTTAAAATTTTAATAGCAAGTTTTATTTAATATTTTAATGCAAATCTATCATATCTTACCCACCTCTCAGGAAAGTATTGATTGGTTTAAATTCATGGAGAGAAAATATTAGAATCTGGAATGAGGTCATTTTGCTCTTGGTGATGAGGAACTATTGTTTTGTAAGCACCTTTCATATATGTCAAGCGCTCTGCCAGGTTCTTAATACCCAAGATTTCATTTTAATACCACATCACTACCAAGCATCGCTGTCTCCATTTTACACATAAGCAAGACTCTGGTATCTCTAACACCAACCTCCTCTCAACATTGAACCAGAATGGAACTTCAACAGGCCGTTTAGATTGACTGATCTGCCTGTAACTGTTAGATCCAGAAGATAGAGACCCATCTGGTTCAGTTTACAGATGATGAAAGTGACTCATCAAGACGTGAAAGGACAGGCCTAGAGTCAAAAGACTTGTTCACAGAAGTCAGAGAGATGGAAATCCCAGGTTCCCATCACTCATGCTCTGCTCTCTTGACTATCCTACAGAGCCTCCCCCTGGACTCAGGAAGAGGGAAAACCTGCCTAAGTTAGTGAGTGAAAAGGAGGGGGAGGGGGTGAGGACGGGGTGTAGTTTGAGCCCCACTGCCTTCTGGGAGATAATCTCTACACCCTGAGGGACTGGCAAGGTTCACAGACATCACAGTTGACAGTAAGAGAGGTCTGCAATGAAACTGTACTATGCTACTCTTTAAACTACTCTGTTTTCTTTTTTCTTTCTCATCTATAAAACAAGACATTGTAATGTTACACTTGCTAGGGTTGAGATTACATGAGCTATGTTTGTAAAATACACACTGCAAAGTGAGTGGTCAATAAACAGTAACTATTAGGACAACTTGTCCCCTCTCGTTTGCAGCAAAAGCCTTCATTTTCCACTCTCTGAACCCCCAATGCCTTTATATCATATTTCTCATTTATAAAAGACTTCTGGACCCCACCTACTGAGTTTCTGGGGCGGAAAGTCTGAGAAATTGCATTTCTAACACATTCCCAAATGAGGCTGATGCTGGCATCCTTTTGCTTTGATAGTTTACTCCTCTATTCTCAAAATCTCTCCATTTCAAGAAGCACAGCATCCTGCCCACTTAATATGCTTCCCTATCTAGCAGTTCTTTGACTAACTTAAATTTAAGGTTGTTTGCTCAAGCGAAAGAAATAAGGTACAGCAAAGGGAGCTTGTACAAAAAAATTTTTTATGGTATACAACCTCTAGTTTAATATGATTACAACCTGTGACCCCAAATATCAAAATGTATGGCTTTATGTTCTGTGGAATTTTACTCTTATGTGAAAATGATCTTGATCATTAGAACAGAAGATACTGCACTGGAAGACCTCTCGCCTATTTTAGGAAGATCTCACTAACCTATACCAACAACAGGGAAGGTTAGTCTAAACTGGTGAACAATTATGATGAAAAGTACTGGTTAATAAGTGCCATGTTATTACTTTTAAGTCAATCATCTTGACCTAAGCAAGGTCAAATGAAGACTTAAACTAGCTGTTTAAGGAAGAGAGCAATACTACTCATCAGTCCCCACCTCAAAAATCGGCCATGGCTCCCACACCCTCACTAAGGAAACTCACATTCTTTAGCTCAAGATTAGAGGCACCGAAAGGAAATCTTCCACAATGCCCCTGTACTTACCATGTACTCCAGACAGAAAGGGAAACACATATTGTTACCACCACAACAGAATGGATCTGCTCTAGTCTGCGTCCAAACCAATCCATCCCTCATGTTTCTACTTAGATGACACCTCTCTCATACAGTATTCCCATACTCCCAATTCCCAAATTACTCTCGCAATAACTCTACTACATTCAGGAATCTCAAATTAACAAGAGCAACACATGTAAATATTAAGATCTCCACATAGAAACCTGTACATGGATACTTATAGTAGCTTTATTCATAATGGGTTTCTCTGGTGGCTCAGATGGTAAACAATCTGCCTGCAATGCAGGAGACCTGGGTTCAATCCCTGGGTCCGGAAGATCCTCTGCAGAAGAAAAGGGCAACACACTCAAGTATTCTTGCCGGGAGAATTTCATTGACACAGGAGCCTGGTGGGCTATAGTCCATGGGGTTGCAAAGAGAAGGACACAACTGAGCAACTAACACACTTCTTTCTCATTCATAATTACCAGAATTCGGAAGCGATAAAATAGGTCAAGGTGAATGGATAAATAAAACTAGGGTGAATGTGAAAGTTGCTTACTTGTCTTCAGTTCTTTCCAACACCATGGACTATACAGTCCGTGGAATGCTCCAGGCCAGAATACTCGAGTGGATAGCCGTTCCCTTCTCCAGGGGATCTTCCCAACCTAGGGACCGAACCCAGGTCTCCTGCATTGCAGGCGGATTCTTTACCAGCTGAACCACTAGGGAAACCCAAGAATACTGGAGGGGGTATAGCCTATCCCTTCTCCAGGGGATCTTCCTGACCCAGGAATTGAACAGGGTCTCCTGCACTGCAGGCAGATTTTTTACCAGCTGAGATACCAGGAAAGTTCTGTGACACATACGATGAAATATTATTTGGTGCTAATAAGAAATGAGCTATCAGACCGTGTAAATAAACGGCTGAAGCTCAAATGCAAATTATTAAGTGAAAAAAGCCAATCTAAAAAGACCACAGAGCATGCAATGCCAACTTCATGACATTCTGCAAAAGGCTAAACACGGACACGGTGAAAGGGTCAGGAGTTGACAGGGACTGAGAACAGGATGGGGGCATGAATAGGCAGAGCACAGAGGGTTTTATTCAGGCATGAAAATATATTTTGTGTGATGCTACAATGGGAGATTCATGTCATCAAATACCTTTCAAAAGCCAAGGTACATACAATACCTAGAGTGGACCCTAAGGTAAACTATGGTCTCTGGGTGATGATAAAGTGTCAGTATAGGTTCGAAGATTGTAACAAATGCACAGGCTGGTGGAGGGCTTGATATTCCCAGAAGCTGTGCATATGTGGAGGCAAAAGGTATGTGAAAATTCTATGTACTGTTAGATTAATTTTGCTGTGAGTCTAAAACTGCTCAAAAAAATCAAAGTCTATCAAAAATTATATATACACAATCTTTTATATGAAAAGTGCTATTTATCTATCTAGATTACTTCTCTGATTTCATCCAGACCAGTCTCAAACACTATCATTATCACAAGGTTAACAACAGACTGGTTCCAAATAGGAAAAAGAGTACGTCAAGGCTGTATATTGTCACCCTGCTTATTTAACTTATATGCAGAGTACATCATGAGAAACGTTGGGCTGGAGGAAGCACAAGCTGGAATCAAGATTTCCGGGAGAAATATCAATAACCTCAGATATGCAGATGACAACACCCTTACGGCAGAAAGTGAAGAACTAAAGAGCCTCTTGATGAAAGTGAAAGAGTGAAAAAGTTGGCTTAAAACTCAACACTCAGAAAACTAAGATCATGGTATCTGGTCCCATCACTTCATGGCAAATAGATAGGGAAACAAGTGGAAACAGTGGCTGACTTTATTTTTCTGGGCTCCAAGATTGCTGCAGATGGTGATTGCAGCCATGAAATTAAAAGACGATTACTCCTTGGAAGAAAAGTTATGACCAACCTAGATAGCATATTAAAAAGCAGAGACATTACTTTGCCAAGAAAAGTCCGTCTAGTCAAGGCTATGGTTTTTCCAGTTGTCATGTATGGATGTGAGACTTGGACTATAAAGAAAGCTGAGCACTAAATAATTGATGCTTTTGAACTGTGGTGTTGGAGAAGACTCGAGAGTCCCTTGGACTGCAAGGAGATCCAACCAGTCCATCCTAAAGGAGATCAGTCCTGGGTGTTCATTGGAAGGACTGATGTTTGAGCTAAAACTCCAATATTTTGCCCACCTGATACAAAGAGCTGACTCATTTGAAAAGACCGTGATTCTGGAAAAGATTGAGGGCAGGAAGAGAAGGGGACAACAGAGGATGAGATGGTTGGATGGCCATCACAGACTCGATGGACATAGGTTTGGGTAGACTCTGGGAGTTGGTGATGGACAGGGAGGCCTGGTGTGCTAAGGTTCATGGGGTTGCAGAGAGTCGGACACAACTGAGGGACTGAACTGAACTGAACTAGATTATGCATGATTCAGTTAATAAGGGAAGATATGAAGATAAGCAGTAAAAGTAGGTAGCAAACTTTTGAATTCCAGTTAGGTTTTAACTTTTTATTTTATATTGGAGTAGGAAAGATTGAAGGCAGGAGGAGAAGGGGATGACAGAAAATGAGATGGTTGGGTGGCATTGTTGCTGCAATGGACATGATTCTGGGCAAACACCAGGAGATAGGGAAGGACAGGAAGGCCTAGCGTGCAGTCCATGAGGTCACAAAGAGTCAGACATGACTGAGCCACTGAACGATAACAACCACAGCTGATTAACAATGTGGTGTTACTTTCAGGTGTATAACAAAGTGATTCAGTTATACATACACATGTCTCTATTCTCTAGTTTTAAGAGAGAAAACCAGCATGAAGCATGCTTCTTCCTACAGGAAAAAAATTACAAACATATCTTTCTCTTCTGTTTCAAATGTCTTTATAGGATTGTAAGAATTTTTAAAGCCTCTTTCCAATCATCATAGAAATTGACTGCAAATAAAGTTTGAATACTACTACTATTTGGGGGGCAGGAGAGAGACTACATGGAAACCCACTTTTCTTTTAATACTTTCCAGGAAAATTTACCTCAGAATAAATTTTCTGTTTGTTTTTTTTTTAAATGAAACCTCAAAACTACTTTACCAATAGAACAAGTCATGAATGGTTTTCTAAGACTCCAAACATGGCAGAGTTTAGAGGACAAAATCAGACTGGCCCCTGCACACAGCTGGTTCCATCAGACACTTAAGTGAATGTCCAGCTTGGCGTCATTACTGGGTTTTTAGAATGTATCTCTCAACTCATGAGGTTAAAAAAAAAAATCACACAGTACTGAATGGCTTACATTAGTTTCATTAATGTCTGAATTCAGCAAAATCTTCCATCTGGGAATTATTCCAAAATAGAGGGGGTTCGGTCACTAATAGAAGCCATTCCAATGGAACATGTGTTTCCTTAGCTCTATTCCCATGACTAAGTGTCTTTTCAATGTCCTTTTATGTATTATGATTTATTAAGACACAGTCGTATCACTTCCTTAACATTAGACCTCCTGAAGTTTTGTTAACTGTTTGGATGATGGAAGAACTTAGAGGGGAAAGGTTTCTAACAACAATAATAGAATGATGATATTTTGAGCACAAATGGTGATATCTGTACCAAGCACTGTGTAAGCTCTTTACATACACTGTGTCTCCCAAGGACACTTCCTGTCACAGTCTGCTGCTGCTGCTAACTTGCTTCAGTCATGTCCGACTCTGTGCGACCCCATAGACGGCAGCCCACCAGGCTCCCCCGTCCCTGGGATTCTCCAGGCAAGAATACTGGAGTGGGGTTGCCATTTCCTTCTCCAATGTATGAAGGTGAAAAGAGAAAGTGAAGTTGCTCAGTTGTGTTTGACTCTTAGCGACCCCATGGACTGCAGCCTACCAGGCTCCTCCACCCATGGGATTTTCCAGGCAAGAGTACTGGAGTGGGGTGCCATTGCCTTCTCCCTGTCACATGCTAGCAGACACACTTCATAACATGATACAAGAGAACAAAGGGTGTGGGGATCCTGGAGAACTTCTAAGAGAGAAGCAGAAAATACAGCCTACCACTTGGAGGGTGGATTTTGTACCTCAGCTTCCTGTCTTTAAAGTGGAAATGAAAATACTTATCCCTCCTGAAATATTTTTTGAGGAAATACGAGATAATGTAGGCAAAGTACCTGAAATCATAACCATCCCACAGTTGGACTCACCCTCTGGTATGTTTAAAACACTTGACAGAATCTAAAACTTCTAGATACCTTAGAGTCCCCAGTCCTGCTTTTTTTTTTCTTCAATGTAGACTGTTTTTAAAGTCTTTATGGAATTTGTTACAATATTGCTTCTGTTTTATGTTTTGTTTTGCCTTTTTTTTTTTTTTTTGGCCACAAGACATGTAAGATCTTGGCTTCCCAACCAGGGACTGAACTCCCAACCTCTGCACTGAAAGGCAGATTCTTAATCCCTGACTGCCCAGAAGTACCCCCCGATCATGTTCAGAGCCCTAATGCAGACAGTAGAAATCCTCTGCCTAGCTTTATTAATAGCTAATTGACCTTGTCCCCTGCCCACACACTAATCTACACCTCACATTAATAGTTTTCTAAATACACACATCCAATGGCTATTCATTACACACCTACCACCTCTCAGCTGTGGCCTGGGCCTACTGAGGATGCAGCACAGGGCAAGGGAGAGGACACCCTTGCATTCCAGTACAGGAGAGACGCCGAGAGAGACAGAAACAAACACCAGAGAAGTGCTGGGATGGCAGTAAACAGGGTGGCAGGGATGAAGGAGCCCCCGAGACACACCCTCAGAGTGATACTGAAACCAAAGCATAAAGGATCAAAATTTATCCAGGCTTCCAGAGAACCATTTTGGGCTATAAGAACAGTACTTGCAAAGACTCTAAGATGGAGGGGACTTGGCACATCTTACTACCAGAGTCTGTCAATACCCACATTAAAAACCAGTGGCATGGAAACCCATTTAACCTTCAGAGGCAAAATGCTGCTTTCATGGCTAGTGCAGTTGGATGACTGACCATAGCCTCTGTCTGGGAACTGGAAAAGCTACAGGTCTCCTGCACACTGGTATGACTTCAAGCATTCTCAGTGTAACAAGAGTATAATGGTATAGCAAAACAGGACACTTCCACAAAGGGACAGTCATTGTCACTGAAGTTATCTGAGGCTTAAAGTAAAATCCAGAATAAAAAAAAATCATGATTCTAAACAGGCAAAACATTTGAAACTTACAAGTGGGTGAGTCTATAGAATCCTGGTGGTACTTTTATGTGATTTAAGGTGGAGGGAAAAGAGGAAAAGTGCCTAAAGCTAAAAAGAGATAAGTGGCATTGCCATCTGAAAGAAAGGAAATAAAGTATATTAGAAAAGAGAGGAAGAAGGGGTAGGAAGGAGGAAAGGGGAAGGAAGAGAGGGAGGCAGGAAAAAGGAATGGACGGGGGAGGGGCAGAGAATCAAATCAGTAAGATTAGAACTAAGGAAGGTTCAGGCTAGAAGAAAACTTGAAGAGGCTCTTTACTCCTCCTACGTACAAGGCAAGGACCCAGAAACCTGCAGTCTTCAGTGATTTGATTACAATTAGTCAAGTCTGCTGCTGCTAAGTCGCTTCAGTCGTGTCTGACTCTGTGCGACCCCATAGATGGCAGCCCACCAGGCTCCCCCGTCCCTGGGATTCTCTAGGCAAGAACACTGGGGTGGGTTGCCATTTCCTTCTCCAATGCCTGAAAGTGAAAAGTGAAAATGAAGTCACTCAGTCGTGTCCGACTCCTAGTGATCCCATGGACTGCAGCCTACCAGGCTCCTCTGTCCATGGGATTATCCAGGCAAGAGTAGTGGAGTGGGGTGCCATCGCCTTCTCCAAGTCAAGTCTAGCCTTATGTTTTTAATATGACTGATTTTGACACACTTTGTGCAAGACTCTAGAATGAAGTATCAAAGGAAACTTTTTGTGTATTGAGAAGAAAGAAGAATCAGGGATCTTGGGAATCAGCATAAATTCCATGAAGATACCTTGTCAGAAACATTTTATTTACCTGTTGCTTTGTTTTCAGAAAGTAACCAGCGCGTCAGAAGCTTGTGATGAACCCATATGTATCTGGCAAATGCCGGGTGTTGGACCACATCCATGTGGAAGCAGGGAGAACAAGGCGGGCAAGTCTAACAGGGTAAATGTCCTAACAAACTGTGCAGATGAATGCGGTTATTGTCAGCCTAACAGCAGCACGGAAAGGTGACAGAGGACCTGAGAGAACAGAAGCGAGGAGGAAGGAAAGGCAGAGGACAGAGTGGGAGAGAGAACATGCAAGATACCAAGTAAAAAAGATGGGGAAGTCTGAATTTATTTTTTAAAATTAATTAATTTGGCTGCACCAGTTCTTAGTTGCTGCAAGGGGAATCTTCACTGTGGCATGTAGAATCTTTGCTCCCTGCCCAGGGATTGAACTAGGCCTCCTGCTTTGGAAGCACAAAGCCTTAGCCACTGGACCACAAAGGAAGTCCCTTGAACAAAACTTTTAAACGACAACTTAAAAAAATGGGAGGGGGACAACATGTGAAGCCTCTGTGCTTCCCAAATTGTAGAAAACCAGCCACATGTGACCACAGTAATTTAAATTCGTGAAAAGAAAATAAAACTCAAAATTCAGTTCTTTAATCACAAAGGCCACCTATGAAGTATCACAGACACAGGACACTTACACCACTGCAGAAACTTCTAGTGGACAGGGCTAGGGGGGTAAAGAAGACGTTCCTTCTGGATTTCACAGCGCTATAGTTTCCTGTGTTCCAGGTAAGATTATTCCTGCTTTCTTTCACTTCAAGTTGGGAACACAAATACAGTCCCATCACAAAGGCGCACAAGATTCCTATTTTGCTAACTTTGGCGCACCTGGGATTATCCAAAAGCACCCGAAGTGGTGGCCGCCAAAATGCTGGTCATTCATGGCTACACAAAGAATACACTGAAATTGCTAATGCCAAAGAAGATGCAGCCTCTGTATTTGGATTTTAGAGATTATTATTATTCACTTCTTATATGTAGACTACATCATGAGAAATGCTGGATTGGATGAAGCATAAGCTGGAAATCAAGATTGACAGGAGAAAGATCAATAACCTCAGACATGCAGATGAAACCATACTTACAGCAGAAAGTGAAGAAGAACTAAAGAGCCTCTTGATGAGAGTGAAAGAGGAGAGTGAAAAAGTTGGCTTAAAACTCAACATTCAGGAAACTAAGATCATGGCATCTTGTCCGATCACTTCACGGCAAATAGATGGGGAAACAATGAAAACAGTGAGAGACTTTATTTTGGGGGGCTCCAAAATCACTGCAGATGGTGACTGCAGCCATGAAATTAAAAGACGCTTGCTCCTTGGAAGAAAACCTATGACCAACCCAGACAGAATATTAGAAAGCAGAGACATTACTTTGTCAACAAAGGTCCATATAGTCAACGCTATGGTTTTTGCCATTAGTCATGTATGGATGTGAGAATTGTACCAAATAGAAGACTGAATGTTGAAGAAGTGATGCTTTTGAACTGTGGTGCTGGAGAAGACTCTTGAGAGTCCTTGGACTGCAAAGAGATCCAACCAGCCCATCCTAAAGGAAATCAGTCCTGAATATTCACTGGAAGGACTGATGCTGAAGCTGACACTCCAATACTTTGGCCACCTCATGCAAAGAACTGATTCATTGGAAAAGACCCTGATGCTGGGGAAGATTGAAGGCAGGAGGAGAAGGGGACAACAGAGGATGAGATGGTTGGATGGCATCACCAACTCAATGGACATGAGTTTGGGTAAACTCTGGGAGTTGGTGATGGACAGGCAGGCCTGGCATGCTGCGGTTCATGGGGTCACAAACAGTCAGACACAACTGAGTGACTGAACTGAACTGAAAGCGTACTTTCCTCGCTTGAGTTTCTTCTGTAAAATGAATATAAACAGGAGTTGGTATATAAGCTCCAGGAATTGGTGAAGGACAGAGAAGCCTGGTGTTCTGCAGTCCATGGGGTCACAAAGAGTCAGACTTGACTGAGTGACTGATTATTCACTTCAGTACCTGGGCTGGGGGAGGGGGGAGGATGGCTAAATAGAAAAGCTTTTAATTTAGATAGAAAATGTTTTTAATTATTGCTAACAGAAGGGTCTGGTATGAGCCTCAGGCCCCAAGTTAGATCTCTTGGAATAGAGGTCCCTTTAGAAAGCAAGGCCTCTCCCACCTCAACCCAGGGGCCGGAATGTGACCACCGAAACAAGGTAAAGAAATGTGGACCTGCCTAGGTAAGAAAGGTATCTTCGGTGTTACTCCCTGCTGTCTGTAATTTCTCCTGTGACTTTACGTACTACTTCAGTTGAATGCCTCATGCAGTGAACAATCTGTAAAACCATACGTGGTTACCCGGTACACATGTGACTTTGGAAAAATCTCTAAAGCCTCAGTTGTTGTGTGCATGGTCAATCACTCAGTCGTGTCTGACTCTTCGCCACACTGTGGACTGTAGCTCGCCAGGCTCCTCTGTCCATGGAACTTTCCAGGTAAGAATACTACGGCAGGTTGCTCCAGGGGACCTCCCCGACCCAGGGATACAACCAGTGTCTCCTGCACTGGCAGGTGGACTATTTACCACTGCCCCACCCGGGAGGCCCAAGCTTCAGTCGCCACCCCTCCAAACGAATACAGTATCACCTGCACCTCACTGGGTTGGAAGGAGGATTAAACAGGGTAAAAGAGATAAAGCACCCAGCATGGAGCCTGGAGACCGAGGACCAAGGACTTAGGAAATATTAACTGTCACTTCTACGTTTCCCCCCGGCCAGTTATGTCCATACCCCTGGAACTTCCTATTAAGAATGGATTAGACTAAACCATTCTAAGTACTTAATGTGTTCCAGGATTAGGCAGTTCCTAGGAGCTCTGTAACAGAAGTTAGCTGTTTACATAGCACTTGAGTGTTGAAGCCTGCTTGCTGTATGACCCACTGCGTTGTACAGTACTAATCATTTAACCTGCATCATCTCCATTCCACTTCTTTATAAATTGATTGCTTGTTGTAACCAAATATTGCAGTATACTACACTAGATGAGGACAGTAGTTTTAAATTTCACTTCATAAATTCCATCTGGGAAAGCTCTTAAATCCACTCAATGACTGTAGTGCATAAACAGAAACCTTACCCACATAAACCCCAAACCCTAACCAACTCCCATGACATTCAGTCATTTCCACTCAGGGAACAAATCTGAATTCTTTTTTCCTAAATTAAAAACTCATTTTAAAGAAAAGTAGTATTAAACTACTCCATAAACAATAAACCACACTTAAATCCTTCTTGTAATAAATATCTCCTGCCTACAGCTATTAGATTCCACAAGTGAGTTTTTAAGTTTATCGGCAAAACAGAATATTTATTCTGACCGTGATATACTTTCTATGGCTTCAAGTTCTCTTGGTTTCCTTTCTAATACTTGGGGGAGGGGAGGGTCCTGTCCAGAAACCTGTAACACACTTATTCAGGAGACAAGAGTGCTATCAAAGATCACCATTTCACCACTGTGAGGCAGGACAATAATATCAAATGGTGGTACCTTTGTCTCTCTCTTATTTTCTTAGTGATTGATTAAAACTGTAAAAATTAGTTTGAAAAATCAGCAAATTACCTAGCAAGAGTTAAAGATCTAGGGTAGGCATTTTACTCAAAGGCCTAGCTAGCTTCTCAAAATGAACTGCAACATATACCTTTGCTCAAAGAAAGGATCTGTCAGGGGTTGGGGGAGGAGCTTGTTATTATTTTATGAGCAGCACTTACATTATTATTCAAAGTAGGTAGTGAAGGTAAGAAGGATCTAAAGTGGCACAGAGAAGACACATGTATATACAAGCTATCCCAAACTCCAAATTCAGCCACTGAAATTTAACATCCATGGCCCTAAGATCTAGTATTTCATCCTAACACAACCTCAGGTTGAACTAGGAGGCAGCCACATAGGGGCCTAAGGAGGCCACTAATGAGAGGGCTGGAAGCAGTTTACTTTGACATGACTACACGCTTATACTGAGGATGGTCACGAAGCCCCAATCTTATAATCTAAGACCTCTTTCTTAGATTATGAAACTCATTACTCATACTTTAAAATCCTGACGATTATTCATAAGTTCATATTTTAACTATTCATAAGTTCATAACTATTCATAAGTTATTTATAACTATTTTAAAGTTCTATAAAAACCGTTAAATCAAAAAATCTTCTATTTGGTAATTCTCTAGCCCTAAGTTTGGCATTTCTATAAGATAGCAAGGTAAATTATCTTCATAGACCTTTTAAGTTTCACGCAGCTTGAAACTTAAAAATACTATGAAAAGAAATCCAGCCACTGGTAATGTAAACTGGTGTGGCTTTTCCAACAGTCGATTTGCTAATACATGGTTAAAAAAAAAATAAACATCTATATTCTCTTTCATCAAAAATATCGCCCCCAAAATATGAAAAAGATAAGACTAAAGGATGGCTCATCAAAGAGTGATTATTTCAGTGAAAAATCTGAAACAATTCAAAAGTCCAACTGTAGGGAACTGGTTAAATAAACTACATGATGGAATGTTAGTCTATATATAGCCATTTAACAAATGGTTACTTCACTGATATTTAAACAGGCACAAGAGAGTGTGCTACAAAAACCATCAAGAACAATATGTAGAGATTGATCCTTTTTTAGTTGTTGCTATTCTGGGCTCAAGGGTGGAGCTACCAGTTGGGCTATGGGGGCAGGAGGGGAAGAGGCAGAGTTCAGGGACGAGGATAGAGAGTTTGTTAACAGGAAAAAGAGGGCAAAGCACTGTGCACATTGAAACAGTATGTGTGGTGTAATGCAGACGCAGAACATGGGAGTGACAGGGCCAGCAAACTGCTGAAGATACGGGCTACGCATGTTGCACGGAGAGAATGGCAGACCCCTTAGGAAGGAGACTTAAAAAAAGGAGAGAGAAACCATAAAGAGCCTTGAAAGGCATACCTGTTTGGAAATCTTCTGGAAGCACAATGGAGAAGCAGAGGATTTGAGTATTGCCAGTGAGATAAGAATGATCCTATCCACCTTTAGATCCCGACTCCCTAAGATATGTCTCTAGCCTAGTCTCTCCAGCAATCTTACAACCAGACCCGTACTGCCAACTGCGTTTCTAATGGTTTATATCACAAGGTTCATGAAGTCTAATACTTTCCTCAAATTTAAGAAGTCCTACATCAAGCTTTTAATCAAATCTTTAAACCTACTCTACTCTAGAAAACCACACCAAAACCATTCATTTTTGCTCTCATACTTTCACACTTAAAAAGTTGAAAAATTTGCCTTAAAAATTTTCAACTCTCTCATTCCTTCATCGAGCACCTATAGTGCTTAGTTCGAGCAGCTCACCATCTCTTGGTGAGATAACTGCAAACAGTCTTGTAAGTGATCTCTCTGCTGCTCTACCATCCATACAACAGTGCCGTTGTTATGAGCAACCTCACCAAATAACAAAAAACAACACTCCACTCCCTAGTTTCAAAGCCTCTGAGGGCTTGCTAGTGTCTGCCACTTAAACTGTAAAGTCAAACTGCCTCCTGATGAGGTTTTCCTCAGCTTCTTAATTTACTAACAGTGTAGAGAAGGGAGTTTCTTAATATACTAACACTTGGTTCAAATCTATGCTAAAGCCGCCCCATGTTGCAAATAAGTGAAAATATACAAGTGAGTGTTTCTGCAACAGTGCCAAGCTGCTTCAAAACGTGTATTCCTGGACTTCCCTGGCAGTCCAGGGGTTAAGAATCCGCCTGCCAATGCAGGGGACACAGGTTTGATCCCTGGTCCAGGAACATTCCACACTCTGTGGAGTAATTAAGCTAATATGCTACAACCACCAAGCCTGTGCTCTAGAGCCCATGTGCCATGATGAAGAGGAGCCCTCACCTGCTGCAAGTAGAGAAAGCCCACGCAAGCAACACAGATCCAGTGCAGCCCAAAATAAATTAATAACACGTGCATTCCTTAGTATATGCCCTGTGTTTACTCTTGGAGTATCAGCATTTTGCCTGGAATATTGTAGGTGTTCAAACAATTTGTTCATTCAATCAACTTGTTTTACACATACACATAAAACACACACATGACACAGTGGCAGTACAGGCCTGTGTAAGAATTTTAAGGGTAAGTTTCTTCTTAAGGACCATATCCCATCTTTAAAAGATTCTTCCATGGGTGAATCTCATCTATGCATTCACCATGAAAAGGTATCAGCATCCCAGATCACCCACAAATTATCCATTAAAAAATAAGACTTGTTCTTTAGTGCTATCTGAAGTCTTAACTAGACCATGAGTTTTAATCAGCAAAATAAAAATCAACTGACTCTTGGGGTTCTTTGGCCTCATTAAAGAATACCTGAGAGTGACACATTAAACTTGTTTTTATAAGTATGCATGCAGATTGCCCTAAAATCCAAGCCATTGTAGGACAATACAGAATAGTTAACCCTCTAATACAGGATTATGAGGTTATCATCTCTTTTATCAGAAAATAATAAATCTATAGATAATATCTAAAATCTTATAATTGCTGACCAATATATTTGTGGCAAGGAAATATAAAAAGTTACAGTGCTGCTGAATTTATATTAAGAAGGGAACCAGTTTAATCTATGATTACCACAAATTTCTTTTTTATGGAGTGTTCTAATAACATGTCCCAATAAATGAGCTCCCCCTTTTGTTCATTTACTTTCCCATTTGTAAGTATTGCTGCTTCCTGGTCTCAAAAAATATATCAGATTGACTGCTGAAAGCTAACATCTATCATTTGCTTGGGAACAGAGCTAAAGCTTGAATAATCTACCAGAGTTGTACATATTTTAATGACGTGATGATGATATTCATCACTACAATAGCTAATCCATGTATACTACTCATGTAACCTGTGCAAGTTCCAGTATACACTTCAAGTTGTTGCTGTTCAGTCGCCCAGTTGTGTCCGACTCTGCGATTCCATGGACTGCAGCACACCAGGCTTCCCAATCCTTCACCAACTCCCAGAGCTTGCTCAAACTCATGTCCATTGATTCATTGATGCCATCCAAACATCTCAGCCTCTGCCATCCAACTCTTCTCCTGCCTTCAATCTTTCCCAGTATCAGGGTCTTTTCAAATGAGTCAGTTCTTTGCATCAGGTGGCCAAAGTATTGGAGCTCCAGCTTCAGCATCAGTCCTTCCAATGAATACCCAGGACTGATTTCCTTTAGGATGGACTGGCTGGCTCTCCTTGCAGTCCAAGGGACTCTCAAGAGTCTTCTCCAACACCACAGTTCAAAAGCATCAATTCTTCGGCATCAGCTTTCTTCACAGTCCAATTCTCACATCCATACATGACCACTGAAAAAACCATACCCTTGACTAGACGGACCTTTGTTGGCAAAGTAATGTCTGCTTTGTTTAAATATAAATTTATTTATTCTAATTAGAGGCTAATTACTTTACATATTGTATTGGTTTTGCCATACATCAACATGAATCTACCATGATGTACACGTGTACATCCTGAATCCCCCTCCCACCTCCCTCCCCATACCATCCCTCTGGGTCATCCCAGTGCACCAGCCCCAAGCATCCTGAACTCTTCATCAAACCTGGACTGGCGATTCATTTCATATATGACATTATACATGTTTCAATGCCATTCTCCCAAATCATCCCACCCCCTCCCTCTCCCACAGAGTCCAAAAGACTGTTCTATACATCTGTGTCTCTTTTGCTGTCTTGCATACAGGGTTATCATTACCATCTTTCTAAACTCCATATATAAATGTTAGTATACTGTATTGGTGTTTTTCTTTCTGGCTTACTTCACTCTGTATAATAGGCTCCAGTTTCACCCACCTCATTAGAACTGATTCAAATGTATTCTTTTTAATGGCTGAGTAATACTCCATTGTGTATATGTACACAGCTTTCTTATCCATTCATCTGCTGATGGACATCTAGGTTGCCTCCATATCCTGGCTATTATAAACAGTGCTGAGATGAACTCTGGGGTACACATGTCTCTTTCAAATCTGGTTTCCTCATTGTGTATGCCCAGCAGTGGGATTGCTGGCTCATAAGGCAGTTCTGTTTCCACTTTTTAAAGGAATCTCCACACTCTTCTCCATAGTGGCTGTACTAGTTTGAATTCCCACCAACAGTGTAAGAGGATTCCCTTTTCTCCACACCCTCTCCAGCATTTATTGCTTGTAGACTTTTGGATCGCAGCCATTCTAACTGGTGTTAAATGGTACCTCATTGTGGTTTTGATTTGCATTTTTCTGATGAGTGATGTTGAGCATCTTTTCATGTGTTTGTTAGCCATCTGTATGTCTTCTTTGGAGAAATGTCTATTTAGTTCTTTGGCCCATTTTTTGATTGGGTCATTTATTTTTCTGGAATTGAGCTGCAAGGGTTGCTTGTATATTTTTGAGATTAGTTGTTTGTCAGTTGCTTCATTTGCTAGCTGTGGGTAGGTCAAATTGTCTTTTATTTCCAATGCACAACATTTCTCTCTCTGTGTAGTTACCTACATGGAATGTAGTTGAATCTGGTCACTTCACTCTGACATTTTCTTCAATTAAAAGTCAATTTCGCCCTACATTCGCAGTCTGGATTTTCTCTCTCAGCAGTCAATTTGAGGCTATCAACATTAGATCTGTGGGGGAGAGGCTGGAGGTGGGGAGCCTCTTGGATAGCAAAGGCTGTTTTTTACCACTCATGCTTCATTTACTCAACAATTAAGTACATGTTAACCCTACCACCCTATCATCTTGAAAATGTGAAAAAATAATTTGAACAAAAGTTTGCTCTCTACCCTACCTAAGAGTAGGGATAACATCTAGTAAAAACAGAATTCAACCTTTACAGGATTATTCAATTTAGTTGGTAAAAATCAATTGTTAGTGCACTCCCACCAACCAGTCCTCTCAAAAAAAAAAAAAAAAAAAATAGGCAGAAGGTGAAGGGAGGGAGGGAGAATGTCAAAACAAAAGCCTGTGCTAGAAAATTTACAAGGAAAAAGAACAAACATCCTCTTTGGGAATTACTCTAGGCTACACAGCAAAGAATTATAGCACATAAACTGAGGTTACATAAACACTCTAATAAAATCCAAGGCTTGATTTATAGAAGCAGTCTGTCTCGGGTTTGCTTCCATTAGAAGACCTAGGCTTGAAAACCAGCAGAGCTGCCCTCCACCTCCCCAGCAGCAGGAGGAAGAGTTTGCTAGGAGCTGCTATCCTCTTCTATGGCAGGGTTAGTGGGGATCCACTGTCCCCAGTCTACAGAAGGCTCTCCATCACCACCCCCAAGCGCCAATCCCCATCGCCACCATGAGCCAAAAAAAGAAAAAGAAAAATACAAGGGGAAAGCAGTTGAAAACAAACAGAGTGACCCTCACACACCCTCAGACACAGAGAAAGAACTATTAAAATCAACTTGATAAATACAGAATGATGTGTATGAAGGCCCCAGTGATAATCAGGAGAGGCTGTTTGCCACACTAGCTCAAAGAGGTTAATTCATGGAGTTAGAGAACTCTCAGGTAATTCTTTTTCCAAACTCTCTTCCATCTCCACGGAAGCCCTGACTTCAGCCCTTGCCTCCATCTAGGGGATGGCATTCCTTTCTCCATGCAGGTGTTGTTTCACCTTTACTGATAGCTGCTTCACTCAAGTACCTTATCAACCTTCATGTACTACAACTTTCCTGCACATTGCTCTTCATACAAGACAATGGTTAATGGAAAAACAGCCTCGATGAAAGATGTGCCATAATTATGTTCACTGTTTCTAAAGGAAGGGGAAGGGGAGAGGAAAGTTAAAGAAAGGGAGAAAGCAAGCTTCACAGAGAGATAAGCCTCACAATATACGACCCCAACATTTTTAGTAGATAAAGCTAATTTCACCTGTCAGGGAAGATGTTTTATTTTTATCAGCAGCAAGAAGTGGACCTGCCTCATTCACACATAATGATATCAGAGGTTTTTGATAATTTCTTTCTAAATTTGCCTTGAGAATTAAAAGTCAGAGTTTTTTAAACGTCATCTTCTTAATTTAATTGGATGAATCTAAAGTTCAACAGACCATCATGACGCATTTTAAGGTCTACAACATTTTCTGAGTCTGTGTCCAGATGATCGTAGCTCCACTCTCACATATAAAATTATTCAAAATTGTGTCAGATAATTAGACTGGCTGTGAGAAGGCAGAAAGTCACACTGCTGCAATGTCTCCAAGTAAAACACAGGCTGAATTTCACGAAAAGTGATTCAATCAGCTGGTTTGTTAGGCTCACCTTGCAGTGAACGTGCAACCAGAAAGAACCACAAGACCTCAAATAAACAGCTTCATTTCTGAGTCAATGGCCTTTTACAAGTACTCATAAAGCCTCCATGCATAATACAGAGGTGTCACTGGTGAGTCTGGGCTGAAACAGATTCTCCCAAAGAAACTTCCAGAACAAGACTGTGAAACAGAACTAAACAGTGCCATCTGGTGCGAGAAAAACAGGGGAGAATATCAGCTAGAACCGCAAGGCAGCAACTCATTCCAAATCTCAACTTGTATTGGAATTAGTGCTTTATTTTTTTCAGAGAAAGGCCCTAGTGTTTCACGCATAATTATATTTTTACACATTGAAAATAATGAGGTTTGTTCTTTTTTTAATGGAAATAACCCAAACCATCAGCAAGTGAGCTACATAAACTTAAGAACTCCTATGACAGTTTTGATAGGATCTGCCTCATTTGTCTCAATAGGCACCTTAAAAACCTTATCAATTTCTTTATCCTTTGAATTTCTCTTCAGTTTAGTATACTCTATATCATTGCATCTCCTCTATTCCTCTTTTCTACAAGAAGTAATATCATTCAAGTAATATTCTAATCTTTGTAATTTATGCTCAAATTTTTAGTAAATTTGTTTCCCTTTTCTTTCTTACTTTTTTGGAAAGGGTAGTTTTTGCAATTTTTAAATTCTTTCTGAACCCCCAGTCGCCTCTGCCCATTTCAGAAGCTTCTGACCACTTGACAATAATAAACACAGTATAATGAAATAGCAATTCTGCCAACAATTTATAAAGAGGCCACTATTAAGTTAATTTTATCAGGCTAGTTTAATAGAAAATTGCAACTCTGTTAATGCCATGAATACTTTATAACAAGTATTATACTTGTTATAAAGTATTATACTTTATAACAAGTATAACAAGTTATTCAAACAATCCAGTAAAATTTCCGAGGTTGCCAGACATGATGATACCAGTTTACCAATGGGAAAACAAAACAAAACAAAACTAAGAAAAACTGGGAGATCTGGGGAAGAAAACACTACCTCTACAATATCATATCAAAAGACAAGTTTTCTAGATTCTGTTATCATAAAATAGTAATCCACACCACAAGCCATCTATGAAAACAGAATCAGAATCTTGGGAACAGAAAAGACTCAGAAACCATTATGAACCAAAGAGGTAATAAATCAACTTCATCTAAACTTTAAAAGAGAAAAAGACAAACACACTTATATACATATGAACAACCCAAAAATTTCTTCATTTATTCTTCCTCTCTGAATGGAGGTAAATGATGCAGTAAATTCATCGAATATACAGAACTAAAATAAAATGTCCTGGGGCTGACAGGCTTTATGCCTTATGTCTTGTAAAGTGAACTGTTACGAATCAACCTTCTGGAATCCATATGAATGTCACAGTCATAGCACCATCCTTATCATTACTAGAGCTGGGGAAAAAGAGAGGGAGGGAGAGGGACAGAAAAAAAGAGATGTTTTGTAAGCATGGGAATAAAACAAGGATCTGAATGAAAACACACAGCTAATCACACCAAATATTCTCCTGGTTGAGGCTACCTGGATATATATTGAGATATGAATGTATGAGTAGTTTAAAAAAAAAAAGAACAAAAACATTTAAGTAAGTTTTACAAACAACACACTTATAAAGGAAGTATGCAACTTTTTTACTCCCCTTTCCACAAATGCTTTAAACATTTAAGAGCCCACAGTAAGTTTTCCTCTTCAATAGCCTGTAGATGGTGCTACTAACCTGTTTTTCTCTTGCCTGAAAATTGTTGCAGTTTTATCACTAGAGGAAGCTAATTCATATTGTTTTATGCCTTGTAAAGCTTGAGGGGAGAGGGTGAGTGTGAGAAATTATCCTACCTTCTCAATGATCATTCTATACTTACACATGGATTACTTTCTTTAGAAAACAGAAGTGCTAACGACAACAAAACAACAAAACTATATAAACAAAGTTTAAAATCAAATTATTATAGGTACCTAATGAATGAAATAATCGGAGAGGTGGAAAAAAGGCTGTGGAGATCAACTTATCCTGTGTACCTCTACTTCCAGACAAACACAGTCAACGGCTATGAAAGCAATTGGTCAGAGCATAGAAATGGTGCCTGGGGTGACCCCATGTCACCAACTCCAGTTAGCCCAACAAAGGAAATTATGGAAAAATAGCATGCCATGCCACTGGCCTTCACCCTTCTCTACAGAATGTTGCTAGAGAGGTTCTAGGATAGCCCCAAGCTCACTAAACTCCTTGGTGGAAGAAGGAATTAGAACTCAGCTCTAAAGCCAAGCAAGGGCACCCTATGAGTCCAGTGACAAAACAAAGCCAAACTAAGATAAACTGGAGGTTCTGGGGGAAAAGGATTTACTGCATTATTTACCTCCATTCAGAGAGGAAAAGCAAAAGAAATTTTTGTATTGTTCATAGGTATGTATATGTCTTTATCTTTCTCTTTTTACAGTTTTAGATGAAGTTAATACATTTCCTCTTTGGTTCAGAATGGTTTCTGGGTCTTTTCAGTTCAGTGAAATCTCCTAGTAAAGCAAGTGCTTCTTTTATACATCTATAGTCAAAGTACCTGAATTAACCAATCACTTTCTTTACATGGTTTACTTTACCTCCAAAGCAGTAGACCATTTTTTTAAGGAATAACCTTTGCTTTTTCAGAGCAGTTTTTTAACTTCACAGCAGAACTGAGCTGAAGGTACAGAGTTCCCATGTACCCCTGGCCACCACCCCTACACACATAATATTGCCCCCCCCCCCCATCAAGATGTCACACCACAGTGGTACATTTGTCACAACAGATGAATCTACACTGAATTTATATTAGAGTTTATATCAGAGTTCACTCTTGGCATTGTGCATTCGTTGAGCTTTCACAAATGTTTAATGACATGTATCCACCACTGTGGTATTCTACAGAACAGTTTCACTGCACTAGAAACTCTCTGCGTTCCACCTAATCATCTCTCTCTCCCTCCAGCCCCTGGCAGCCACTTTTTTTTTTTTTTTACTGTCTCCATAGTTACCCTTTTCCAGAATGTCATAGAGTTGGAGTCATATGGCCTTCTTTCAGATTGGCTTCTTAGGAATATGCATCTAAGTTTCCTGAATGTATTTTCATAGCTTAACAGCTTGTTTCTTCTTAGTACTAAATAATATTCCATCGTCTGAATGTACCACCGTTTATGTATCCATTCACCTCCTGAAGGGCATCTTGGTTGCTTCCAAGTTTTGGCAATTAAAAACAAAGATGCTGTAAACACTGTCTGCAGCGATTTTGAGTGGACATAAGTTTTCAAGTCATTTGTGTAAAGACAGAACATTTTTAATATAGAAATTTCTCAGTTGCTCTAGAAGATACAACATTCAAAGCTGCCTTGGACATACATTATTTCCTCCTCAAGTCTCTTGTTTCAATGAGGAATTTCTTAAAAGGTCATGCTTGGAGTACTAATATTTAACATGTATAAGAATTCTAAATGTTGAAAACAGAAAAATCCCTTTCCAACTCTTGCTTTAAATACATATTTTCCCCTGTATTATATTTTTAAAGGTACGGTTAGATTATTTTTAAAAATATAACACAGGGGAAAATATGTAAAGCTGGTAAGGAAAAACATGGAAAAATGTTAGAATGCAAATTATCTCCCCTGCCCTCCCCAATGTATTTCCCCCCCGCCTCCAAATAAATTCTAAGTTGGAGAGGAGAAATGTTGCTTGAATGTTCGTTTCTCTGCAAACTCTCCTCCCCGCCAACCCTCTGAAAAAAATTCTTCTCTGTTCTGTTTTGAATTCTTTGAGAAGAGTGATACTTGGATATTTCTCTGCGTCTAACAAGACTGCAGAGGGCAGACACACTGAAACCGTAATCACAGAAAACTAGTCAATCTAATCACACGGACCACAGCCTTGTCTAACTCAATGAAACTAAGCCATGCCGTGTGGGGCCACCCAAGACGGGCAGGTCATGGTGGAGAGGTCTGACAGAATGTGGTCCACTAGAGAAGGGAAAGGCAAACCATTTCAGTATTCTTGCCTTGAGAACCCCATAAACAGTATTAAAAGACAAAATGATAGGATACTGAAAAGAGGAACTCCCCAGGTCGGTAGGTGCCCAATATGCTACTGGAGATCAGTGGAGAAATAACTCCAGAAAGAATGAAGGGATGGAGCCAAAGCAAAAACAATACCCAGTTGTGGATGTGACCTTTCCAGTGGTCATGTATGGATGTGAGAGTTGGACTGTGAAGGAAGCTGAGCGCCAAAGAATTGATGCTTTTGAACTGCAGTGTTGGAGAAGACTCTTGAGTCCCTTGGACTGCAAGGAGATCCAACCAGTCCATTCTAAAGGAGATCAGTCCTGGGTGTTCTTTGGAAGGAATGATGCTAAAGCTGAAACTCCAATATTTTGGCCACCTTATGCGAAGAGTTGACTCATTGGAAAAGATTCTGATGCTGGGAGGATTGTGGGCAGGAGGAGAAGGGGACAACAGAGGATGAGATGGCTGGATGGCATCACCAACTCGATGGACATGAGTTTGAGTGAACTCTGGGAGTTGATGATGGACAGGGAGGCCTGGTGTGCTGCAATTCATAGGGTCGCAATGAGTTGGACACGACTTAGCAACTGAACTGAACTGAACACGACTGGATTTATCATGTGTAGCATTTGCAGAGTGAAAATTAGTAAATCATTGTATTAGTCGAGTCAATATCACAAATAAATAACTCTCTTTCATATCATACATATGTTCAATTTACAATAAATTAATTTGAAGATTTTTGAACTATAGGAAATATGCAGAAACTGGGAAATATCTTTTTTAACAATTTCACTATTAAAAATCAACCATTAGAACTGAGCCATGATAAGAAGCTGAAGAATTTGTATTAGAGTAAATTTTAAAAATTCATTTTAGTATGTGTTTACTTTTAGAATATAGATTCACTTTGTAATTAGCCCCACAACTCAGTCAAATAAAGATGACCTAAATAATGATGACACTGGATCAGACTGGTGGAGTGCTTACCAGCGGGTGGGGGGAGGGTGCTTTTCATATATTATTACCGTTTTTATAGCAATCAAGTATGTGGACATCATAACTCCACGTTATAAAGGGACCCGGGCTCAAAGAAATTACATAATCAACCTTTCTGAGGTCACATAACTATTAAGAGATGGAGCCTGAATTGGATTTTTGATAGTAAAGCCTATGGTTTTGGCTCTATACCATGTGGATTGCTGAACTAAAATCATTTACGTACAGTGATGGCAGAATTTTTATTATAAATATTCATTCTTGTAACTTTCCCACAAAACTGAGATATGTTCTTCAATATTTAATCAACACAATAAAAAGAACAAATAAAAACAAAAGCCTGAGTAATTTGTACAATTAGGTAAGAGTATCTGGTAAGAGAGGGCTTAAGGCATAAATCACAGGTGACAGCTTCTCTGCATACGACCAGTTATGTCTGACACAGTTATGTCTGAGGATACAGTTTTGGAGTTGTGTGAGCCTCCATCTTCATGTTTTTTTATCAAAGTTTTACAGTTCTCTTTGGAAACTGAAAATATTAGCAGAAAACAAAATAAGGGAATGGTAACTCATTCCAGTATTCCTGCCTGGAAAATTCCATGGACAGAGGAGCCTGGTGGGCTACAAGTCCATGAGGCTGCAAAAGAGTCAAACACAACTTAGTGACTAAAAAAAACAGTGAAAATGCTTGAGTGGATGAGGCTCCAGAGAACAGCAAATGATCAGCAACACTTGGTTTCCAGGCTGAAGGGATGCTATACTACAGGCAACTCCCAAAATTACTACAAGAGCTCCTGATTTGTCAACCCACCCTATACCCACCTGTCAGAACCATTTCTGTCAAATGGCTTAGTTCAGGATACATCCTTTTTAAAGAAGGTTCTCAGTCCTGTTTTCTCAATTTCATCTCTTATTACTATACAACTAGGTCCAGTTCAAGTAAAATCAAGATGGAAAAATGGGGAAAGCGCTAAAGGTATTTACAGATTACGTTCTTGAAAGCAAGTCTTAAGTCTATATATTTCTAAAAGCTAACAGTTACCAGGTACTTGGTATCTGCTCTGGTGACTAAGATGGTAAAGAATCTGCATGCAATGAAGAAGACCTGGGTTCAATCCCTGGGTCAGGAAGATCCCCTGGAGAAGGGAATGGTAACTCATTCCAGTATTCCTGCCTGGAAAATTCCATGGACAGAGGAGCCTGGCGGGCTACAAGTCCATGAGGTTGCAAAAGAGTCAAACACAACTTAGCGACTAAAAACAACAAAATAGTTTCAAATATAATTATTTTTAAAAATCTGTTAAATATTTACCAGGACAACAGCCAAAATGACCTTCTGAAGGTGCATGGCTTGTTTACCCAATGAGATTAAGATTTTACAGGGAAAGAACCTATCCACCTTTTGTAACCTCTGCCTCTTTGCATCCCCACCGAATGTCAACATGAGTGTAGCCTGCAATGAACACACTTGGTAATAAGTACATTTAACAGATTTGGATAGCAATTAGTAGAGATGTTCCAACTTCTGTCAGCTCAGTCAAGCCCTTGGTGCCTGCACCTGTTAGGGCAATGACATCGGTTTTGTTGACTAGAATTTCTGCTGGAAGAGGCATTCTTCTAGAATATTGTGGGAGCCTCTCTATTCGAATTTATCTGCAATTCCCAGCCCTCTAAAGTCACAGAACCATAGCCCAAAGATACATCGGCTATCTGAAGGTCTACCCAGCTATTACTGTTATTCTCACAGCATTTCAAAGATCAAGGACTGCTTGGAAGAAGAAGTGATCAACTGTGGAAAAAAGAGATGATAGGAATCACAATGGGGCAGAGAGAAGAAAAAAAAAAAGTAGAAAATTCTAGGAAACCAAGGCTTTTCCTCTGTTGGAAACACAACACTGATGTGCAAGCTCTGGTCACAGGCTAGCCTCTGCTGAGCGTGAAACTGTATTCACTTCAAGCGTAGTGTATTATTCTATATGTGCTAACACTAATGTAAAATTTAAACTTATTATTTAAAAACAGCTTTTAATTGTTCCAAGCAAGTTAAAGGAAGATTCCTATTTCCTTTACCACTGAAAATTTATCACAGGCTTTCCAATGCACTTAAAATAAAAATCTTTAAGTTGGCTTTGAATTTGGCATGCCTTTCCAGGCTCATTCTTACTAAAAGTCACCCCAGCTCACTCCCAGCCACACTGGCCTTCTACTTTCCGAAAGTCACTCATCTTATCTTGCCTCAAGCCTTTACTGACACTGCTCTTCCTCTCAAACAGCCTGCGGGCAGGCCTCTAGCCCTTGGAAATTCACTTTGAGAAAAGTGATGTAAACTGGGTCTTGTACTCCTGTCTCTCTGCTCACAGTATTCTCTCCTGTTCGGTAACAGCACTTATCATATTTTGTAATTATTATGTGGTTTATCAGGGCTTTCCCTACTAAACTGCAAGTTCCATTAGTATTGGGACACAATCTGTATTTTTCAACATTGCATACCCACCCCCTAACTTGCAGCTTGCCTCATATTAGGTACACTATGACAACTTCTAGGATGTACAAAAGGATGGATAAAGAAGGCCTGTGGGAGACAGGCAGAAAGAGGCTGAGAGATTAAAGACAACATGCATGGGAAGAAGAAATGAGGAAGAATCAGAAACTGTGGAACCAATGTAAGACGGGATCATCATGGAACTGGGAGGAATCAAAAGCCGGCTGGTCCCACCATCTCATTTCACAAGGTAAGGATACCGCAGTGACTGGAGATCTCACAGCTAACATTAAAATTGAAATTCTTAAGTCTAATGTTGTGCTGTTTATACTAAATTGCAAGAGGCCATATAACTTTTGAGAGTAAGATTCACAAAGGTCTTAATCTTCAAGAAGCTATAATACGGCAAGTCTAGACAAAAAGAAGATAAAACAAACTCAAAGAAACAGAAACATCAATATTTCAGAGCTTGCCTATCTCCCTTCCAGGTTTTACTGATCCAGCCGCCATCCCCCTTTCCCCCTCGCCACTTAAGAGCAGTTCTGACAGGTACTGCGCTTTACCTAACCCCCCAACACCCCAGGGCCAGCATCATCACTTCCCCACTTACAGATGAGGAGGTGGGAGCTTAGAGAGGGTAAGTCATTTGCTTAATTTGCCTGGATGATGAAATGGATTTAAAAACCAAACAACAAGAATTTCCTATACAGCAGAGGTTCTCACAGATGGCCTCCAACTCACATCATCAAAAGCATTTCACATGAGTTTGAAATGTTTGATGGTGGCATAAAACAGGAAACAGGAATACTAATGGTTTGTTTTCATACGTGCCACTGGGGAGAGCACGGCTAGATGCCACGTGCTCGTGTGCTGTGTGTGCTAAGCCACTTCAGTCATGTCCCACTCTGTGTGACCCCACAGACTGTAGCCCACAAGGCTCCCCTGTCCGAGGGATTCTCTGGGCATGAATATTGGAGTGGGCTGCCATGCCCTCCTCCAGGGATCTTCTCAGCCCAGGGACTGAACCTGCATCTCTCATGTCTCCTGCATTGGCAGGTGGGTTCTTTACCACCAGTGCCACCTGGGAAGCCCCAGCAACTTATTTTATTGGAATGATAGTTCAAAACTATTGCCAATGTATTATCAAACACCTTGGGCTACACTTTCTCTACCAAAGAATACCAGATACTTGCCAGTAACTCCTGGACTCGCAGACTAACCAAACTTACCACCCTGGAGCTTCAAAGACCTTGCTCTAATCAAGACTGCTTCCCAGTGCATGACATCCCCTCATTTAAAAGGTCCTTCATCTTTCTCTACAATTCAGGTGCACATCATGACTAGCACAACATGGTTCACACCTGGATAACACGCATTACAACTGTATGAATATATACATACATTACAAGGGATGCTCAATGCTTAAAACCTTTTTCCCTTTGGTCATACTATTTAACTCAATGAGACACAGTACCTGTTCTATTTTTTAAATAATAGATTTACTGAGACATAATTTGCATATGATATGCTTCACCCATTTAAAGTATACAATTCAATGGCTTTCAGTTGTACAACCATCACCATGGTCTAATTTTAGAATATTTTTATCACTCCAAAAAGAAAACACTGTGCCCATTAGCAGTTCCTCTCCATCTCTCCCACCTCCCTCAGCCCTAGCCATCCCCTCATCTACTTTCAATTGCCATAGATGTGCCTATTCTAGATACTTCAATATAAATGGAATTAATATGTGATCTTTTGTGAATGGCTTCTTTCACTTAGTGTGGTATTTTCATCCTTTTTTTTTTTTTAAAGCTGCCTTGATCAGCTCATTCAACCATGTTTCCCTGACAACTCTTCCTGGAGTAACTGGGCAATAAATGTAAACCAACATAGCAGTTACAGGGATGGGTGGAGAGAACCCCTTACATGGTCTTTCCAAGGATCTGAAGCCTCCAGCTTGTCCACAAGTAACATTCCAATCTGCCCCTCACAAAGTACCCCACGGCTTTAGTCTGAGGGAACTGCAAGGACTTCACGGTGTATGTGTACCCAGTGGCCAAAGGGGTCGACAGGAAGTCTTCACGAGGTCATCACATATCTAACTATACCAATAGCTTTCTTAGAAAAAAAGAAGAGATGATCATAGCTTTGGTTACAAAATCCAGATTCAAGGTTCATCAGTCTAATTAAACTAGCTCTGTCTGTTGAAATGTTTACCAAGAGAAAGAGATACTTGTTTTAAAGAAAAGATTTTATTATTTTGTTTTGTGAAAACCTTGGCCACAAAAATAGTCCCTAGGAAGCCCTTCTAAATCCTAAAAAGACAAGTGGAGGGTTGATAATTAAATGTTTCATTAGTGTTTGCCATACAGTGAGCCTATTCATTTCAGTGAGGTCAAATTTATGATACAGCAGAGTTAGAATTTTATGTGCTCTATGTATACTTTATAGTACATTGGGGCACTTCATAAAAATCAATCGTACAGTACATTTATGTCCTTTTTTTAAAAAAAAAAGACATGGATCATAATTTAAGATTTTAAATGATTGGAAAGGTTTATAATTTTTGTCTCTTTACTTTTATGACTCACTATGAGAAGAACTTATATGGTGCCAAGACTGTGACCAGAAATACTAACCTCCAACCATTATCTTATTTCTTTGGGAAAATATGCTTCCTTCATTTTTCAAGATGACCTCTATACAAAAAGGGGGCTTCCCAGGTGGCTCAGGTATAAAGAATCCACCTGCCAGTGCAGGAGATAAGAGTTCGATCTATAGGTTGGAAAGATCCCCTAGAGGAATAAGTGGCAACCCACTCTAGCAGTCTTGCCTGGGACATCCTATGGACAGAGGAGACCGGCAGGCTGCGTCAGAGACTGCGTCCATGGGGTTGCAAAACGTGGACACGACTTAGCACAAGCACAAGCTGCACAAAGAGTGACAGCTGTCACTATCGCGTTTCTTCTCTTCAGTAACCTTATTCTGGTGGTAGTGGGGTATTTCTCATGTTTTAGTTTAGTTTTCTTCTCTTTAATAAAATCACAGACTCTCTGTCAGCACAGGATTTTATCTCCTAAGTGACACACAGTGCGTACTAGGTGCTAAACAAACAGGTTTTTGACTTCACTGAACCAATACTGAAAAACAGGAGCAGATGTGGTGCTCTGGTGAAAAGGCAAAAACTAGGGCATCAACTCTTGTACAGGAAAGCCAGGACCCCTGATCAATCTTGAGGGAGATCTGTTCAGTTACTCAATATCCTCAAGGCGCATTCTTCAAATGAGCACGTTCAGGGGCTCAATCCATCTTCAGAGCACTATGGCAGATGAACTGTTCTAACATCTAATTCTTTGCATAAAGCAGAAAATGTTTCTCAAGCTCTTTATGGCTGATTGAACTAATTTACTGTGGAAGAGGCAGCAGCCTATCTTTAGATAAATGCTAATCAGGACGGTAGTGCTCTCTTCGGTCTGACTGCCACTATTATGCTGAAAGGGAAGGTCAACAGCTAATAAACCCAGTTAACAAGCCATTCTGAACTTCACTTTAGCTTAACACTCTTCAAAGTTGCAGTCATTAAATCCATAGATTATTAGAGGCTGCCCTACTGTTTTCACTGCACACGAAGACAAACTTTCAGTACAGTCATTAATTGAATTAACATTGTCTAATCCAATTTTATAGAGTGTAAACTGAGATACGACCATGGGGAAGGCCTTCTCAGATGCCTTCACAATAAACCAAGGGGAATACAGTCATCGAAGGTTAGACTTTGGCTGAACAGGGACAGCAAACATGGCATATTAATAGTTTCTCTTCCCTCTCAGCCCTCTCTCCCTTTCTGTCTTCTTGAAATCTTTCAACGAGTAAAAGAAGGCATTTTGTGGTCACTAGAGGATAGTTTTACACTGCAGAAAAGCCAGGCAGAGAAACAGTAAGGCCATTTGTATCACAGTCCCATACAACCCAGGACAACAATGCAGTCTCAGATCAGCAGTAGTGGGATCCCTTTCTACCAGACATGACTGGATAATTAGCTCAATCCTAGATCCCAAAGAGACGAAGTCCTGATATAATAACCAAAAGACTGTCAAAATATTCTAATGTAAGACCAAACGGCTCTCAGTCTAATTTAGAAATGAAAAACATTCCAACATTATACCTTAGAGAGTTCTCTTTATAACGAGATGGGCAGCAAACTGGTTTAATCAGCAGTTTTTGATAAATCCTAAGAAGCTCACTCCCTCGCCCTCATTAAGTATGAGAGGAGTCTGGTCATTGTTTACTTCCCATTGATCACTCTCTCCTTCCCAAACAGGAGGAGACGGATATATGGTAGACTATTTTGTTTAAGTGGGAAGACAGCTATTTTCTCTATTTTGCCTATCTGTGGGTAACAAAATGAGGGAGAAAATAAGAATGAATGTGAACAGTAAACCCAACAACTGATCAAGACCAACCCACAACAGAACGATCCTATGACCATCTCAGTTCCACTTCATATGATGCCCTTCTAAAGTAAGGTTTCCCATCCCGAATGTTTTCTTACTATTTTAAACACAAAAACAAAAAAGTATTAAGGCAGAGTGGGTCTTTGTCCCTCGTACCTAAACAAGTCAGAAGAGAAAGAACACAATTTCCCATACTCCCTGGGGTCTGCCGTGGTTTAGAGGACAAGAACAAAAGATGTCTTTATTATTTGTTTAACTAATGACAATCCAGTTTTCTTATATGACACTCCATTTCTAAGGGCAGTAGAAACGTATCCGACAACACAGCTTTGACCTAAATTATGCCTTATAGCAAGCGCTGTTACATGCCATGAAATTATTAATAGTATAATCTCTTTGAAAATGTGTATCAAAATGTAAAACACACATTCCTTTCTACATAATTGCAAGGTCGGACCCCGGGGGCCATAGACAGGACGCCCCTTCCCTCCCCCGCCGGCGGGGGAAGTCCCTAACGGAAGGAGCCTCCCAGACCCCAGGGGACCAATGACAGCACACTTCGCCAGCTAAAGCCGTCCCACCCCAGCCACATAGAAAAACCTATCAGCCCGAGACGCTGCGACCGGCAACCTATCCAAACCCCCATCCATTAACCTGGCCATCCCTCGCAAAGTGCATATATAAACAAACTTCTAACACAGTCAGGGCGCGGACTTCCTCGACCTGCCTCGTTCGGGTCTGGGAACCTCGCCCGGGAGCGCTTCACCATTAAAAAGCCTGTTAGACACTCTTTTGGCGTCCTGGTCTTTTACCTAACAATAATGTCTTAGGTCTGGTTCAAGCATTTCAGGCAACTTCCCAGGTCATGCTGATGCTGCTGGGCCAAGGGCCATACTTGGAGCATTACTAATACAGGCGCTACTGAAAACAGCAGCAAGGAGAAAGCCCAGGAGGCAGAAGCAGCAAGGAGATTCAAAGAAGAAATAGCACAAGTCAGAAACACTTAAGAGACACTCAAGGAAGAGAGACCAATCGAAGCAACCCAAAGTAGTCCGAGGACAACGAGACAGTTTCAAAATCATGAAAATCAAGAGTGGTTGAGTTTAAAGAAATTATTGTAATAATCCTTAAGTAATTCAAAGGAAAACATGTATCCCAGTCGTATCCCCAAGCCAGCACCTTGCCATCTGCAGGGCCTTCATCTCCGGGTAAAGTCCATCTGTTTCTGTCTCTTGTTCTTCCCTTCTTTTCTCTGTCCTGCCCATTTACAAAATAAAAAGAAGCACACAGTATACTCACTCAGTATATTAAATATGAACATATTAATGTCTATGCTCTTTAAAATGGCAGCCCTTGCCTGCTAGCTGTAAAGCTCCCCAAAAGATCCACACAGTCATCTGAAGTTGGGAAACTTTTCCAACTTGTCAAGACAAAACCCACTGAAGCTAACTTGCCAGAGCTCAAGTTGGCACTTGGTGGAAAGCAAGAGCCATCTACAAACATTCGAACTGTTCCTTGCCAAGCTGTAGGGAAGTGCCAACCTAGATCTCCAATTAGGCCTTGGAACAACAAGCAAGCCCTTCCAGTGTGTGCATTTTTGAACATCCGTCAGCATTGCTTCCAATGTGTGCTAGAAGGAGCCAACCTGCACAGAGGGAACTCAAAGGCTGCTCTCACCTCTGTCTGTCAAATTCCACTTCAGAGTGCCAGCAGCCGAGCAGAAGCTGCTTCTGGTGACAAAAACTAAGCAAGGGAAGGTGGAAGACAATGGCTGGGCGCCACCAAGAAGGGGGAAGAATGTTATTAGGACAAGTTTCTGCAGATGAGGCCAGCTCCCCCAGTGAAACCAAGGAGAGCTGCCTCGCCTTTCTTCTAGTGAAAACCTGGCTGCAGATTAAGTAGCGGGCACCACCTGAAGTCCTATATGCCAGACCTGCAGCTGCACTATCCATCCTCTGCGAATGATCCATCTGTGGACCGAGCCAGCACATTAGGGGTTTGGCAGCAGACAAGGAAGCAATCCATCAGTGAGGGGAAAAAAAAGGTCAGAGGGCATTGAGAGGTGACCCTCCTTACTACTTTTCGTGCCTAGTTCAGAAACTTTCTAGTCTGCTGTGGATAGTAATGGTAATCCCATCCGCTTTCAGTTATCTAATCTGAAAACCCAGGTGGCTTACCCAACATTCTGAACTGCTTATTTTGAAAATATGCCTTGGTGAAAAAAGCATGAAGATACCAAATTCTTCAGCCAAGTACAATACTGCAAAATAAGCAAGGATGGTAGTAAGGACGGAAATACTAGAAAAACAAGAGAACATAGAAAAAGGAAGACAGATGAGGGTTTGAAACTTGAGCTCAATCACTGAAAAGCCAGCAACTCTTTGAGCCTCAGTTTCTTTAACCATAAAGTAACTCTATGCAATCTGCAGAGTATTACATGTCAAGAGTATTACATGAGCTCGTACGTATATAAAGTTTCCAAGAGAACACACACATACATAACATATGCTCAGTCACTGCTAGCTATTACTGTGATTATTATCTTGTTACCTGAAGTTCAATAACACTAAGGATGCCTCATGAACTCATTTGTGTGTGTGAGAGAGAAACACAGGAAACATGAATGAGAGACTATGATGGTTAATTTCATGTTTAAACTTGGCAAGGCTGCTGCAGCAGGTTATTTAATCAAACGTGAATTTAGGTGTGAAGGTATTCTGCAGATGTGGTTAAAGTCTACAATTACTTGACTTTAAACAAAGGAGATTACCCTCAATAATACAGGTGGGCTTCATCCACTCAGTTGAAGGCCTTAGGAACAAAAAGGTTTCCCAGAAAAGAAAAAAAAAATCTGCCTTAAGATTATAGCATCAGTTCCTGTCAAGTGTCCAGCCTGCAGCCTGCCCTACAGATTTTGATCTTGCTGGTTCCAACAATCAAGTGACCCAATTCCTTAAAATAAACCTCTTCTCTCTCTGTCTCTT
>SJYQ01096369.1:1314636-1375120 GCA_006410935.1 Redunca redunca
CTCCTATTGGTTCTGTTTCTCTGTAGAACACCAACTCATACAGAGATAGGGAGAAACAGACCCACAGACCAACAGAAATAAACACAAAGAGAAGAAATAAAGAGAAACAAAAGGAGAGGAGAGAAAAACATAAATTAGGTGGAACTATTTAAAGAGATAGGGGCTCGCTGCATAATTACTCCATAATTAATGGAAATACTCACAGCACTGCCCTAACCAAGTTAACCAACATTCAGAAGGCTTTAAAAGCAACATTGCTTATAGTTTGATTGCAGTGTCACATAATACATGTTGATCTCAATTCACTACCTACTTGCTTCACTTTGCCACCCATTACCTGCTTGTTTCAAGGCATACAGCTGCATCAAAATTATTTTAAGATATAATTAGGGCTGACTACATTAAAGTAACTTAGTTTTCTAGTAAATTGGCCAGAACTTCCTTTTCAACCCAGCCTCTGGTCTTTTACTTAAAAGCCAGGCAAAAACGTTAATCATTAAAATAAAATGTTTAAGAATCCAAAATTGTAAGGGAAAATGAAAAGAAAAACCCTGGCGGTAGTGCAAATGCTCTCCTAAAATTATTCTCATCTGTTTCAATGAGACGTCTGCCCATGAAATTAGTCTTGATTTATGTATACATTCTTATCTAAACAGTCTTATCTAAATACAGTTTATAACCCTCTTTTGTGGTCTAGTCACTAAAGTTTCTCTAGAGGTATTATAAGTAAAGACATCACAGATAACAGGGATAGAGGAAAAAGTTCTTAAGGATCTCTGACTTACATTTTTTCCTTTATGGATCATCATCCTTTTAATTGTACAGAAGCTATATTTGGTTGGCCTGGATTTGCAGCAGAACGAACACCCAGACAGATTTAACTCAGAATCTATCCCCTAGTTTAGAGTCTCATGTTAGTATGTTTCTTATTTCACTTGGAAATTAATTCAATTA
This sequence comes from Redunca redunca, assembly GCA_006410935.1. NCBI lineage: Eukaryota > Metazoa > Chordata > Mammalia > Artiodactyla > Bovidae > Redunca > Redunca redunca. Next base: position 1,315,591 of record SJYQ01096369.1, read on the forward strand.
ATTTAAAGAGTGTTTAGTTTTAGTTTAGTTAATGTTGCTTCCAATCCTATAACCAAATTCCAAAAATAAATAAATAAATAAATAAAACACCATTCATAAATCTTTACTGTGGACCGGGAAGCTTTCTAAGTGTTTTGCATTAACCAACTCATTGCCTACACTTTACAGATAAGGTCATCAAGGCCAGTGAAGTTGAGAAAGTTGCTCATGGTCACATGATTGACAGGGAGCAGGCTCCAAATCCTGGAACCTTCTCCTTCCTTTCATCAACATACCATCTCTTCACACAGAAACAGAGTGACACAGATCCATTCTGATCTCCAGAAAGGAATTTAAGGAAAGGACATTCACCAGGAAGACCAGCTTGTAATGCTGTGAGGAACTAGCAAAGCTACCATTTGGCTTTAAAGTGACACCGTTGGTAATGATCTCACTAAACTCAAGTTTCTCTGTTTCTCCAATGGATTGGAAATAAAGATCCATTCATCATCAGTGATAATGATCTAATAAAAACACACACTGAAGTCAAAGTGCATCAAGAAATCATCTGTTAGAGGACTGCCTGTACAAATGCTTAGTTAGTTAAGAGTGAATCGGTAAAAGGCAAACCGTTCAGCACTACACCCACAAGGAATGTCACTTCTCAGGGCTTTCACTCTTTTAACTGAATGGCTGTCTTGCTTAACTGTCCTCTTTGAAGTGATTTATTGAATCATGAAGGCGTTAAAATCTATTAGCCTAACACCCACAAAAGTTCAGGGAACAGCATCTGTGTCATAAACAGTAACAAGCAGAGGCTTCTCCCAGATACTACCTACAGATTTACTCATCAGTCCTGGATTTTGGACAGCTGTGAGATTCTCCTTCAATTCAACTCTTCCTTTCCTCTGCTGTTTTGACCAATTATGGCAGACTGGGAAATATGTAGTCTAGTGGCCTCTTCTTATATCAATATTTGATTGCTCTCCACGTAAAACATGCCATTAAGTTAATCAGAAATTGACACTCGCCCACAAACACCTTTTAAACAGGTCAAATTAAGATAAAAGTCCATGCTTTTTGCCTCTGTGAAACTGGGACACTAAACCAGACATTGATGTCAGCTTACAGATTAAATGTCATTGAAGGCAATTTGTCACCCAACACATTTATCTCAAGCTAATAATTAGCGAAAGGTCAGAGATAAACCTGTGTATCCGAATCCACATTCCTTTCCTTCAGGATGCAAAGCAAGGCTGAAGGCGGTATGCAAATTTGGGTAATCTTAAATCAACGAGCCAATTTCGAAAAATTCAACAAGAATTAAATACAAGGTGGGGGCGGGGGCGGGGGCAGGCAGTGACCCAATAAAACACAGACCCAGGAGCACAGGGAAGAATATGCTATAAGCCCTTAAGTTCTGGGCATCACAGCTTTATGAAATCACTTTTCCTGTCTACTCTACCCCTGACCCATCTCATAGCTTGACCCTTTCCACATTAGTTTACCACAGTCAATATGTGAAGCACTTCTGTTCTGTCTGGATGCTGCCATGTAGAGAGTAAAGTTCCAAGAGTAATGAACTTGGGGTGCCCAGTCTGGAGTAGTGGAAGGGGCCTTTTCAACCCAATGAGAAAAAAACCTCATCTCCCTTGCTCCTCCTTCCCTCTCTTTCAGCTTCACACTTCTCAGAAAATAACCTTCCAGTAAAGAGAAAATATTTTAAAAGCTGGTTAATTCTGATAGACATAAAATCCAGTTAATTAAAAGAAAAACTTCCAATGGATGACCTTAAGAGAAGCTAGAAACTGTCCTATAGCATTTCAGTTGGGAAAAAATTCATGAGGGTGGGGACAGAGGGTGCAGGAAAGAAGAAAGGGAAGTGGGAACCACCCATGAGAATTCTGGCTAAGATAAAAAGTCATGGACTCTACCCTTTGGAGCCCTCAAGATTCATTCAACAACAACAAAATCTATTCTGATGTACAACATACTGTGAATATAATAATAAACTACACATAGTCACTGCATGAACTAACAGTCTCTCATCTGAGGAGTTGAAACAACAGGTGATTGCTGTAGAATGTTTAAACTGCCAACTTTCAGGAAACTCTAGGCAGCAGATCTTAAGAGATGCCCTTTACCCCTATGGGGATGCAGGCAAGAACAGAAGTAGGGTTTCTTCAAAAGGCAGCTCCACAGTTTTGGTTTCCTGATATGACATTCCATTAAGTGCCTGTCTAAAACAATGTTTAATTTCAGTATGGGAAGAGGTATAAGTAGGAGGCAGGAACCTGGCAAAAGTTCTGCGTAGAGGAATGGAATCTCAAGTAGATGACATGTCCTATATATCAGTGAGTCTCTGTGTTTGGCAAAGAGTAGACTTTCACAAATAATTTTGGAAGAACTGCTCCACAATCAAGTTGAACTAACAGTCTCTTTTACCTTCCTCCTTTATCCATCATGGACATATACTGATCCAGTGTGTGTCCAGTCTGAACACGACCAGAAACTGAAGGAAAATCCAGTGTTAGAACGAAGCGATGGGGTATTCTGGTAAACTGATGAGATTCATCAGGGGAGGAGCTGTTATAGAACCAATCGAATAAGAGATCCAAAATATGTTGCTGTATGCCCCACAAATCACATGAAACCGTATGTGAATTTTCTATATCAACAAATCATCTGGTAACAATAATACTGACATCCAAAGAACACTCATACATGTCTGGCACTAGTCTAAAAGTTTAACTATTATGAACTCATTTAACTGTCTCAACAGCTCTATCAGGCAGGTGGTTTAACTAAATTCATCAAGGTTACAGTGACAGTAACAGAGCCAAGGCTGAACCAACCCAGAAGCTCCAACTTCCGAGTCTGTGTTCAAACCACTGCATTATACCTCAACTCTTCTCTTACTAAGAATGTTATTGACCCATCAATGAAAATAAATGTAAACGAAGTTAGGCAAACCAGTGTATAACAGAAAAAGGGGGGACAACCACAAAAACTATTTAAAGGTAAGACTTAAGACTTCTTTGTTCTACCATTAGCAATTCACCAAAGCAAACTGCAAGTAGATCTCATGTCATATTAGAATATACTACAAATTAAGTCAGATTTATTGACCACTACTTGCTAGTTATAAGGAATCTGATTATGAAAAACTTAGAAAACCAGGGATCTCTTTTGCAGAGAAAAGAGTCAATGACATACAGAAGAGATTTGAACAGAAATAAAGAAAAAGAAAAATCAGTGAAGTTTCAGCCGCAGCTTGGCTACAATAAGTTATCTTGAACAGTCATTTCTCTTTTATGGCTCTCAGTTTCCTGACTTATAAAATCAAGAGGTTAAAGCAGGTCCCTGGTATACTTTTTAGTCCATATAAGGTGCGGTTTTTGTGAAATCCAGATGCTTGCTGATTTTAAGGACGACTAGTCCAGCTGCATTTTATTACACTGAATATGCTTTATTTAATCCCTTCAACTGTGAATGCACAATTCAGCACACAAAGCAAAAAGGAAGATATAAAGGATGGTAGTTACAGAAAAAATTTTAAAAGGATACTATACTGAGAAACTTCATGGACAGCCCCCAAAAAGGGTTAAAAAAACATACACACAAAAACTATTTCCAGATATAGGAACTAAACTGGGAAAGTGATTTGCATTTCTATGGGAGGCTTAATGATGGTTTGATGTGGGGAGGCTGCATGAAACAGAGACCAAGGAACTGAAAAGAACATTGGGGGAAAAAAACAAAACAAAACCTAGATTCTATTCTCAATCTTCCTTGAAGGCTCTCAGGATGAGTTCTGAAGAGTCAATTAACCTTCTCATTCCTGAATTTATTTCCAAATTGTCCTTGCAAATAATTCCAAATGGGATCAGGTTTTTTTTTTTTTTAAGTATTTAAAAGAAGAAAAAAAAATCACATAACTGAGTGTTTCCCAATTCTCATTCTAAAGACTGCCTTCCGTAGGCACTTCAGCTGTGATGGCCAATTTGACTTTACTAGAGAAAAAAAATCTGGAAATACTTGTATATGAACAGAAAGCCTTCTGTGGTTGAACAGGCCATAGCAGCCCCAGGAGAGATACTCCAGCTAACCCTCTGCAGGGCACAGAACCACCTCTGAAGCCTATACGTGGGAATCCTTGTTTGCACAAGTCATGGGCATTCGGCCTTTCATGAAATGACAGCACGAAGCTCAGAGGAACGCCACTGTGCCCTGCAGCTGTGGCCAAGACTGCAATGTTTAAAGGTTACAGTGATTAAGCACTGTGATTAATTTAGTCTCAGCAAAATCAATTCCACTCAACCACAAATCTCTAATTTACATACTGGAGCAAGCTAAACTTGATTCTGATCAATATAATTTGAAGTGTATGATAATCTCCCATCCTCCTATTCCCAACCTCTCCCTCTACCCATAAAGAAAGGTTTTATTGGGAAATCACAGAAAAACTTTATATTCATTTTGCAAAAGTTAACACAATCTTTGATTTGGCTAAATATTATTTTATGTCCTTGACTTGGCCATGTTTCAAGCAGTGGAATGCACTGAACTTTAACCTAGATTGCTGCATAATGCTAGAGACACAGAAATCTCCTAGAAGTTGAGGCTTTATGTCATTGCCTCAGCAGTCTCTATCATACATACCAGCTCAAAAAAAAATCAGACTATGTCAGGTTTACTGGTGTATCATACCCATTTCTATAAAAATATCAAAAAGTTTGTCAATGAAATGTACTTGACATTACTTTCCATTCTCTCCATGGTGGGGCCACACAATGTGTGAAGAGAAAGGAATAAAAGGACAGAAGCAAATGAAATGACACCCTGTTCATAGTCCTTCGCTGACCAGTCATCAAGAATTCCTGGCTTCTGTGTGCATTCTCCAGACCAACTTTAGCCCACAAAAGCTACCAGAATGGTTCACCTTATAGTAGTAACCTCTCCATACCCAAAACTTTCACTAGAACTACCGATCACACAATCCTAATCGTTAAATGAAGAAATATTACTAAAAGGAGGCCAAGGTAATATATAGAAGGAAACATAGAAACTCCATCCCTCAATTACATGTCACTAAGTTAACACAGAATATTTCTGTCAAAGTGATCCTCTTAAAATGAGGGTCACTTCCCTCACTTCTTTCTGTTTTTAATATAACAAGTCACCTCTATTACCTAGAAAACATTTCCTTGACCATTAGAACAACTCTCTATTCTTTCTCCTTTCTTTAATTTAATAACTGATTTTAGAGTATGAGTTCTGCTTTTACTTAAAGTCTTTGTATAGTTCTCTTAATACATTGAGATCTGCCTTCCATGCTTCTGAAATTTTTCTCCCAAAAGAAAGCAATCGTAACACTCTGAAAACAAGTAGTCCTGTTTCAGCTCCCCAGCTGCAATAATTACAAATATGGACATTACTTTGAATTTAAAATTTGAGTTTTGAACAACTGCAGGCAGGGAGATTGAGAATTCAACCCTCTGTGTCTAAACACAAGGCAAAAAATGATGACCAGTTGATGCTGAAAAACATCAATATTTACAGAATAAAATTGAGACAGAACTACAATAAAGACATTTGCCTCAGCCATGGATACTTAATGCTTTAATAATTTTGCTTAAAAGAAGATACGGGTAATTCATTCAAGAATGAAATTTCATTTTGTTTGGTGTATTATTCATAGTCAGCTGCATATTATTTCTTTGCATGAACTGTGAATCAAGAAGAAAATCCTCTCACAACATGGATTGTGTCACTTCAACTAATTCTTTTTTTATTGTCCTTGTAAAGCTTCTGGTAAAAGGACTCTGCCATTTATTGAGGAGATTATCATAGTATGTTATCTATAGTGGTTACAAATGTGAACTCAGAATTCAGATACATCTGCCCTTAAATTCCAACTCAGTCACTTAACAGCTGGGAGATTTTGTACAATTATTGAACCTCAACTTTTTTGCATCTGCAGCTTTAAAGGTGGGGATAATGACAGTACCCATCCCAGTTCGCTAAATTTTAATGAGGGCTAGGGGACGACAGAGGATGAGATGGCTGGATGGCATCACCGACTCAATGGATGTGAGTTTGAGTGAACTCCGGGAGTTGGTGATGGACAGGGAGGCCTGGCGTGCTGCAATTCCTGAGTTGCAAAGAGTCAGACACGACTGAGCAACTGAACTGAACTGAACTGAAGCAAGGTAATTTCTTCAGTCACAGTATCTGGCTCATGGTGAGCACTGAACAAAATTGTTCACTTCTTATTGTTGACCATTCTCATCAGGCACTGTCATGGGAACAGGGGATATAAGGACAAGTTAAGACTGCCTTCTCAGCTGACATAGCCATATGAGCTCTTGCCTAGGAAAAACACAAATGTAACACAGGACTCGGGGGGCGGGGGGCGGGGGGGAGTCGGCAGGAAGAGCAGCCACCAAATTTCATCTCTTCACATTTAAGCTAGTGCTGCTTGGTTACAATAAAGCAAATGACAACTACTAGTACCGCAACAGCTGGATACAAGAACCCCTAAGAGACGTAAAAGAAACATTGTGTTCATAATTTTCAATTTCTGATAAAATGGTAACAGTTTAGTCCTGCATAAACAGTGGCTGCCTCAAAAGAAAGACACCACATAACAAGAAGCACCTTATTTGAAAAGTCTTTGTTTGGAGTCACCTGCAGGAACAAGCCCTGGGAAGCTATCCACACTGGTTCCACTGCACCAGGTAGATCACATGCTGGGCAACGTAATTTGAAACTTCCTGTGCCAACACTAGGGCAAGAACACCTACTGAAAAAGACACTTCAAGCGTCATCTTCCTACAATCGCCCATCATCTGAAGAGGCATGTATGTCTGTACACAGGCGCAAAAGAAGCAAAAGGCCTTGTGTGTCAGTGAGCACATGAGAGAACTACTGAAAAATCAGAGAGCAAGAGGAAATAATAATACAGAACTTAGAAGAAAAACAAGCAAAACTAAGTCCAATACTGAAATCTTGATTCATTGAACACATACACTTAGAGAATTGGACGAAATACTGGAGTAAACAACGACACATGAGAAGACCTTGATCATTTCTGAGGAGGCAGGTTTTGTGTTTAAGTTCTCTTTTTTCCACCATCAAAACCATCCCTGGAAAACAAGAGCACAGGAGTTAAGAGGAACGATTCTGCTTGGATATAGGCCTTTCCTTTCTAATCCTCCTAATTAGTTAAGAGCAGTGCCTCACTTGGTACTTCACTGGATTTAAGATGTTTGTCTCTCTAAGCTCCTGTTTAACCTGGAGCAGAGAAAGGGCTTCAGTTTACAGTCAAGTCTTCCATGGGAAACAATATCTAACTAGAATCTCGTAATAATTTGCTTATATTACTTTCGTTTCTACAGTTATTGTCTTACAGCAAGTGATACTTGTCATCTATTACAGAGACATAATATTCTTTTTAAATAAATTTGTTTAGGCAAAAAAGAAAAACCATAACTAGTTAGTTGAAAAAAATCTGCTGAATAAGTAACTGTAGAGATGGAACTCCAAAATGGCAAGAGCTGAGGAAGATAATAGGGGGTCCTTGGCTAATATAGTTATTACTTCATGGCAAATAGATGGGGAAACACGGAAACAGTAACAGACTTTATTTTATTGGGCTCCAAAATTACTGAGGACAGTGACTGCAGTCATAAAATTAAAAGATACTCGCTTCCTGGAAGAAAAGCTACAACAAACCTAGACAGTATATAAAAAGCAGAAACATCACTTTGCCAACAGAGGTCCATAGTGTGAAAGCTATCGTTTTCCCAGTAGTCATGTACAAATGTGAGAGTTGGACTGTAAAGAAAGCTGATTGCTAAAGAATTGATGTTTTCAAACTGTGGTGCTGGAGAAGACTCTTGAGTGTCCCTTGAATAGCAAGGAGATCAAACCAGTCAATCCCAAAGGGAATCAACCCTGAGTATTCACTGGAAGCTCTCATAATTTAGCAACCTGAATGAAAAGAGCCGACTCACTGGAAAGACCCTGATGCTGGGAAAGACTGAGGGCAGGAGGACAAGGGGGTGAGACAGGATGAGATGGTTGGACGGCATCAATGACTCAATGGACATGAGTCTGAGCAAACTCCAGGAGGTGGTGAAGGACAGGGAATTCTGGTGTGCTGCAGTCCATGAGGTCACAGAGTCGGACAGGACGTGAAAGACAAGAGAAAAAGGAGAAACTAAAAGCCCTCTCCACAGTTCATCCTAACTATGTCCATCTCCCATTCTGCCTTCCATGGGCCAACACTGACTTTCATCAAGTCAGTCAAATGTGGAAAAGAGGAACACACAGTGAGGTTCCTAAAAGAACTGTTCAATCCAATAGTTCTCCCTCTGCATGGGGGAATTTAGGAGAGCTGGAATTCCCAGTTCCCACATTAGAGATCCTTCTCATCTCTGCTGGCTGCTCTCAGTTTAACAGGATATGAATTTCAGGAGACCGGATTTATTTTCCCAACCTAAGTTAGTCCTCAAGGTTTAGACAGTCAGTAAATTGTTGCCACCAGCTTTAGGAAAGGAAGCAAGTTTTCAGTAACAGAAAGATTAATAAGTCAAGTCACAGAAAGATTAATAATCAAATCATTGTTCACTGCATCACAGGTAGATACAGTTGCAAGCCTGTGGCAAAAATAATTTTTCAGTTTCCAGCTACATCTCCACATTTCTACCCCTTGCTGCACCAAACTTTAAAGAGAACTAAATTCTTCCAGTTTCATCCAGTAGAGTGTTTTCCCTGAAACATGCAATGTCTATAAAAAGCAACCATATGGAAATTTCCTGTATAAAATATTCTTTCTCCTAATTTCTCCATGCCCACATATTCACCAGCCCTTAATTCTCTATAACCCAAGCTCTGCAAAATCCTTTTGTTAAACTACCACTTGTTTGATTTTTTTTATCCCATAGCAGAAATACCTTAAATTATAAGTACAACTCAGTTAACTGATCTGAAAAACCACCATCACATAGTGATCAAACTATCATCACATGGCTTCATTCTTTCAATTGAAGTACATGGGCAAAAAATTTTGTCTCAGTGTCAGCAGGGAGTGCTTTCAGATATTAAGCTTAATCTGATCTTCCTGATTGCAAAGGTAAAGTCAAGTCTTCTAACACCATTAATGTACAATTACCTGTAAAGAATGCTGACATGATTATCATCATTGTGCCCCTGGACATTGCCTCTCCCTCCTAACACAGGGATTGGCCCACAAAGGAAAGGGGTGTGGGTAACAAGCTAAGGGAACAATCAAAGGAGAAGTGGAAAAGGGGAGGCTGAGGACAAAGTAAAAGCAAGTGAGACAACGAAGGGATGCGAAGACAAAACCAAGTATGGAAAACTCTTAATTTCTGACCTCTCAAAACCATGAAGTCCTGTATTTTTACATGACTTGCCCTGGAAAATGGATATTAAGAATCATTTGTGAGTTAAACAATAAACTGACGTGTTCATAAAGGTCTCTTTGCAGAAGCAAGCAAGGAAATGAGGGTAGAAATGAGGGAGCAGAAAAAGGGAGAAGGAAAGTACGAGGAGGAGAAGAGACATGGTTGGCTCCAGCTCTGCTCTGTCCAGATTCACTTCCGCAAGCACACCAGGTGGAGGCCAATTCCGGAACTATGCATTATTTCATCAGCCAAAATGGCTGAGTGACCTTTTCTATCCTCAGTGCCCCCTTCACTCCCCTGCCAAGCTTTAGTCATGGTTGAAAATAGGGCCCTTGGAAAAATTCTTGCCTTTTCCTAATTTCAGGTCAATGTCTAAATAGCCTTGCTCCTATTAATATTTTAAAGAAATACCTCCAGTAAGATTTACTTAGTAATGTGGCAGACCTTTATATATAAAAACAAAATTAAGTATGTGTGAAAAATTACTCAAGTAACTAAAGCAAATCTCCTCCATGGCTGTCCAATGATGGCTTTGATCCTTAGAACTGAGCTCATCCTTATAAAGTTTTCCTCCCAATTTCAAAATTTTGTTTCCTGAGCACCACTGAATGGATATATCATGATCGGAGATTTTGGAGGGTATCCAGTTTGGGTATAATTTAAGATCTTTAGATAGAATCAAAAGAAGATTTCAGTGATGCATAACAAACATACTCTGATCCCACCTCAGGACAGTATAAATAATGCAAAACCTCAGTGGCTGAAAATAACAAAGGTTTATTTCTCATTCACACTACCTATCTACTACAGGTCAGTAGAGGTTCTCCTATTCACGGTCATTCAGGAATCCAAGCTGATGGTGTGACTGACACCATGAATATTAACTAAACCTTACAAAGAAGAAAGGGGCTTCACAATGGCTCAGAACAAAGAATCTGTCTGCAATGGAGGAGATACAGGAGATGAAAGTTTGATCCCTGGGTCAAGAAGATCCCCTGGAGGAGGAAATGGCAACCCACTCCAGTATTCTTGCCTGAAAAATACCATGGGCAGAGAAGCCTTGTGGGCTACATTCCAAAGGGTTGCAAGGAGCTGAGCATGTCTAGTGACTAAACACACACACACAGAGGAAAAGAGAATACACACCCAGGAGAGTACACTCCCAGAAGTCATGCTCACATTTCATTAGCAAAACAAGTCATATGACTTCCCAAAGTTAAAGGGGCCAGAGAAGGTCATGTGACCAGAGAGGAAGACCGAGACAGAAGAGCTGAAATATCTGCAGACAGCCTTCATGACTACAAAATACGTGGTACTACCCTGAATACAACTGAATATGAAACTTCCAAAATACTAGCTATAAACTGAAATGCGAACTTCCTACCCTATTCCATAAGATTACGAGGAAAAGACCATGATTAGCAATCTGAGGGCAGAAGACAAATTTGACAACTCTGTCTCAAGTATCATTTGCTTTCAACTGACCTAAGACAAATGAAGATTGCTTCTTCTTTTAGTTAAAAATACCCTTAATTACAAATGAAATATACCTTAAAAAATAAAGCTTGCAAATAATACATCTTTGTTACTTACCATCATATACCACTGAACAGGGAAGACAAGTATCTGTTAGTCCCCAGGGGATAATAAAGACAAAGCCATATATTTGAATAGTACTTTGCAGTTGAAAAAAAATATTTTTGACAGGTCATTTTAGGTAGGCACCTTAACTACAATTTTTCAATATTTTAAAGGTAAACAAGGTAGATATGGCAAATCTCTCTCTCTCAAAAAAAAATAAAAACCAACCCAGTCAAAATACCAACTCAGGTCTCATGAGAGCTAAACTAGAGGCCAGTTCCACAACTTACAAATCCTGTAGCTGAGGGCAAAGACTTTAATATAAGTCTCATTTTCTTCATATGTAAAGTAGATGTAACACCTTGGACCAAGTTACATCATAGGGTTATCATTAAGATTGAATAAAAAAGTACATCCCCAAACACTTTCAGTACTGTAAAACAAGACTCAAAAATAAGGGGGCATCATTTTGATTATAGAAGATCCTTATTACTGGTTGCTGCCCATACTAATACGTGTATAAAATCACAGAAGCAAAGGCAAGAGGCACTTTCTTCTTTAAATAAAATCAAAGTTTTGGGATCACCTAGGTTACTATTAAGGTTACGACTAGGTTATTTGCTGCAATTCAGAGAGAAGAATATAGCCGTCTTGTGTGTCAACCAACGTTATGTCTAATCTCAGTGCTGTAAGCAAATTATTCATTTGCCACAAATTCAGAACTTTCTACAATACTGTAATAAAACAGGTATTTGGTTTTTGTCATAGTTTCCTGACATAAAGCTTCTAAATGCCTTGGAATTCCTGAGTGATAGGAGTGTCACTTGGGTTTGGTTCTGAGACAACTTCTGCAGAAGCCCGAACAGCCTCAGGAGAATGGGAGGCTGGTTGTCAGAAAGACAAGGCATGAGTACAGGGTTGGACCTTTCAGCCGTACCTATCCCCACCTCCAATTTAGGGGAGAGAAGGATAGCTGGAGATCTTCACACCACCTGTCAGCGATTTAACCAATCCCATGATATACTAAACCTACCATAAAATACTCTCCAACGACAGGGTTCAGGAAGTTCGGGGTCAGGGAACACACTGAGGTGCTGGCAAAATGGCACCTCTGCGTCTTTACTTCCCTGTTCCTGACTTGTGCACCCATGCCCCGTACCTGTTCCAGGCATCGTTTCCACTTGGCTGTTCCTGAGTTGTATCCTTTATACTAAACTAGTAAGAAAAAATAGCCTAAAACAAATGGTAACAGGTAAAAGAAACAAATATATAATAAAGTACACCACAGAAGAGTGAAATATATAATACAAGGTAATTTTTAAGTGGATTTGAAAAACAAACAAAAAAGGATTACCTATCAATAATATAATAAAACCAGGGTCTCACCTCAGGTCATACATTAAAATAAATTCCAGATATGAACTGAAGAGTTGGCTACAAGTAATAAAACCATAAAATAAAGGAAAATACAAGCTAAAATTGATGATATGTGGGAGGGGTATACAGAAAAAAAATGAATATGTACATACTTAAAACAGTCATATAAGTAGTTTGTTCAAAAACAAGAAAGTAAGTAGCAGAAGGAAACATTTTAAACCAATGAGATGAAGGGTTAACATATTTGATATATGGTAAGTTTTCCAAAAAATTTAACTAGTCAATAAAAGCAATAGGACAGAACAATTTACAGATGAAATACAAACGATCAATAACACATGAAAAATGTCCAATCTTTCTAGTAAGAAAAGGGATATGGAAAAAGTGAGTGATCATTTACTTCAAACATCTATAAAGGTAAAGCACATCTGGTGCTATCTGAGGGTAGCAAGACCACAATAAGCAATCTTATGAATGTGGAAAATATGAACTGATTAAAAAAAAAAGTCTTACAGGGCTTCCTTGGTGTCTCAGTGGTGAGGAATCTGCCTGCCAATGCAGGAGACACAAGTTCAATCCCTGACCTGGAAAGATCCACCATGCCTTGAAGCTACTAAGCCCCTAAGCCACAACTACCATCGAGCCTGTGCTCCAGATCCCAGGAGCCACAACTATCGAGTCCACGAGCTCTACAGCCCGTGCTCCACAACGAGAAGCCTGCATATCACAACTAGAGAGTAGCCCTTGCTCGCGGCAGCTAGAGGAAACCCAGCACAGCAGCCTGCTCCCCCGCCCTGCCAAGAAACCTGAGGCAAGATGCACCAAGTGTCCTCAACATACTCAGACTTTTAAAGATGGACAAACAGCCAACAGCATGAGTTTCAGGGACAAACCATCCAGATTCAAGTCCTGATTTCACCTTACATGCACTTTGTGACCTTGGGCAAACTACACAGTGCTCCTCTGCCTCCGTTTTACTCATGTCTAAAATATAGATAAATTCATTCTTGCTTTTTGGAGTAATGGGCTTCCCAAGCAGTACTAGTGGTAAAGAATCTGCCTGCAATGTAGGAGACCCAGGTTTGGGAAAATCCCCTAGAGAAGGGAATGGCTACCCACTCCAGTATTCTAGCCTGGAGAATTCCATGGACAGAGGAGCCTGGAGGGTTACAGTCCATGGGCTCACAGAGTCGGACATGACTGAGAGACTTTCACTTTCAATTTCACTTCTAGACTGATATGAGAATTGAAATGTGCAATGTGTGTAAAACACGTACTACAGTGACTGCTATATAATAAATGTTGGATGAAATTAGTTATCATCATTACATCACCACTATCACTACCACCAAATCCACCCTAACAAATGACCAAAGCATTTTGTTCTGGTGTACAAGAGGAATACATATACCATGACCCTGAAGGAAAATCTACAAGGAAATACACAAAAGGTAAGAGTGATCACTCCAGAATTACAGACAATTTTACTTCTTCTATAACAGATTTGTAAGTTTTCTACAAAGAGTATGTTACTTCTTGGAAAAACAGCTATCATTCTGAGGAAAAGAAGGGAGAAGCTCCATACTTGCAGTTGTTATTTTTACTTTATAATGATAAATACAATAAAATTAAACAAAACCAAAGTTGTTTCCAATGATTATCTCCTCAATGTATCTATTCAGGCATCCTGCATTTCTAAGTTCTGATCCTCACTGAGGAACCCAAGAAAAATATTTAAATCAATAGGTGTAAAGAGAGCACTTGAAGATAAATATCTAGCCCTCTGAAATGATAGTAGAGTAGACCCTTGAATAACGTAGGAATTAGGGGCATCGACACATTCCCCACCTTCCCCACCCCTAAGCACAAAGTCAAAAATCCAGGTATAACTTTACAGTCTGCCATATTTATCAGTGGGTCTGCATCCACGGATTTAACCAACCATGGATCATGCATACTGTGGCACCTACTTATTAGAAAATATCTGCTTATCGGTAGACCTGCACAATTCCAAACTGTGTTGTCGAGGGTCATCTGTACATCACCTGTGCCCAGTTCTACTTAGCTGAAATCTAGGGAGGGAAACAAGAGTGTCAGAACTCCTATTCTGGGTTCAGAGTACACAGAAAGCACGATCAGAAATCCCTGGTTCTTACGGAAACAAAGGTAGCAAAGCTGACTCTTCACCTCTTCCCTTTTTTGGAGTGAAACCTCAGAAGCAAAAGGGCTACCCTGGCAGAGGTGAGGTTTCCGTAAGGCATCTCCACAAGACATTAGAGAGCATGCTGTTAAAAGCTTCCACCGGATCCCCTCTGCTTCCTTCAGACTCAGCTAACAGGATAGAGTGGGTGACGGTGGCGTAAAGTGAGTGACGAGGGTACAGGATCATTCTATAGAGGTACCACACAAGCAACCTCCTTTAGAACTGGGGGGAGCGTTATCAAAGCTCTTGTACCATCTGTCTGTGGAGGGAAGAGGGGAAAAAAACACAACAAACAGCAGCTGGTGCAAGAAGTAGCAAGATGTTGGTCCTGGAAGTGACAAGATGGGAAATGACAGGAAACAGCTTTTCACTCCTCCAACAGCAAAAGAAGCGTGCAGCCTGTGTTCCAGTGTTTGAAAACCTCCAGATGCTGCCCTCGTCTCACATTTCCATATCTTTGTTCAGACAACATCTGAAAGCCTGCCTTTCTTTTTTTCAAGCACTCTCTTTCTTCGGAGGAACATACAAAGCTATCAAACAACAGGGCTTCTCCCCCTCCTTCTCTCTCCTACAGGCAATGTGGGATGAATTTTAAGTGTCACTGTGGAAGGAAAAAAAAAAAAAAATGTACAAACAGCATCATGTGAGCCTCTGTGAAACTTTTTCCAGTTGTCGATTTCAAGTAATATTTACCATGTGCTCTGGATTCCATCATTTGGCAGTTAAACTAACATTAGATTTGGAGTAGAACTTCTAAAGAGCTGAGGAATAAAATCTCTGCGATGATCAGAGTTTAGGGGATGGGGAGGCCCAGGAGTTTAATGACTACTTGGAAACAGTGGGAGGTGCTTCCTGAGCCACAGCACTCGGCACTGCCACATGCGCGCATTTCTCTAACTTTAAACTCTGGGTTTATGGAGTCAGAAATGTTCTAAATGATATACACACAGCCCAATGTCAGAATTTCAAAGGACTGACATACAATGTTAATAAAATATTCTCATTTAGCGTTATCCCATGTGTTAAAGACACAAAACCAGTTTTCTTAGAACTCTGGAATATGCTCATAAAATATACTAAAATTATATTGGGTACAATTTAACACTTTATTGGATGTCACAGATCATGTCTAGGCATTGCATCACTTCAGGCTCCATCAGCCTACGTGGTCTTGTGTGTGGTACAAAGCTGCAAGCTCCCCTCTGTTCTCCTTCATCAGGTCAGCTCAACCTTTACAATTCAGATTGGATTCCATCTCCAGAATGTTTCCCAAAGTTCCCTCTCTGAGAGAGTGAGTCTTTCCCATGAACTCAAACAGTATTCACTGTTCAGTTTACAAGAAATAAAGTAAAATAAATATAGACTGTTCTTTCCATTTGCTGTTTAAACAAAGTCCCAACTTCATTTTTTATTTTTTTAATGGCTCACTATTGCCTACCACAATGTGTATATATTTTAGTCTGGGTTTGACATGCTGTGATCCCAGCAGACACACCTGGATCCTTTATCTTCCTGTGTCCTCTTCAGTTCAGTTCAGTCGCTCAGTCGTGTCCGACTCTTTGCGACCCCATGGACTGCAGCATGCCAAGCCTCCCTGACCGTCACCAACTCCCAGAGTTTACCCAAACTCATGTCCATTGAGTTGGTGATGCCATCCAACCATCTCATCCTCTGTCGTCCCCTTCTCCTCCTGCCCTAAACCTTTCCCAGCATCAGGGTCTCTTCAAATGAGTCAGCTCTTCATATCGGTGGCCAAAACACTGGAGTTTCAGCTTCAACATCAGTCCTTCCAATGAACACCCAGGACTGATCTCCTTTAGGATGGACTGGCTGGATCTCCTTGCAGTCCAAGGGACTCTCAAGAGTCGTCTCCAACCCCACAGCTCAAAATCATCAATTCTTCGGTGCTCAGCTTTCTTTACAGTCCAACTCTCACATCCATACATGACCACCGGAAAAACCATAGACTCGACTAGATGGACCTTTGTTGGCAAAGTAACATCTCTGCTTTTTAATATGCTGTCTAGGTTGGTCATAACTTTCCTTCTAAGGAGTAAGTGTCTTTATCTTCCAAATTGCCGCTGCATGTCCACACTACATATTTTAGGACTCTACAGGCTTTATACAAACTATCTGTTTTTGAAACACCCTCATTTTGACCTGTCAGTGTTCTATTTGCCCTTCAAGACAGTGTGCTAATCTGCTGTGTGATAACTTTCAGTCATGCATCCAACACAGACTTATCCCTCAAGACAGTTACATCATCTTGCCTCCAATTATGGGCTTCCCTGGTGGCTCAGATGGTAAAGCGTCTGCCTGCAATGGGGGAGACCCAGGTTCGATTCCTAGGTCAGGAAGATCCCCTGGAGAAGGAAACGGCAATGCACTCCAGCACTCTTGCCTGGAAAATCCCATGGACAGAGGAGCCTGATAGGCTACAGTCCATGGGCTCGCAAAGAGTCGGACACGACTGAGTGGCTTCACTTCACTTCTTCTTCCCACCCAGATGGATCAGTGGTAAAGAATCCATCTGCAATGCAGGAGATGCAAGTTCGATCCCTGGGTTGGGAAGTTCCCCTGGAGAAGGAAATGGCAGCGTACTCCAGTATTCTTGCCTGGGAAATCCCATGGACAGAGAAGCCTGATGGGCTATAGTCCATGAGGACACAAAGAGTTGGACATGATTTAGTAACTAAACAATATCACCACCACCCTTGTTCATACCCAGCACTCTCCTTCTCCCTCAAACACACACACACACACCTTTTTAAAAAGAATTATTGTTAAACCATAATACAGTTCAAATCAGCACGCCTGGTTCATTTCAGCTCCTTCACTGCCCAACCAGGGGACTAGGACTGCTTCAGCTTCTTGGCTTTCCCTTTGTCTGTGATGACCAAGGTGTAAAGGTATCTGCTGAAATGAACTTTAAATTTCCTGTTATTCTTATTTACCTTGATCTTGACAGACCTAGCATTGTCTCACCTTGCTATAAGCAAAAAGTCCTTTATTTCTTCAGTTTTGAGAGGCCAGGCAAAGAGGCACAAAGAGCACATGGCCAAACAATGAGCAGCAAGAACGGAGGAGAATGGATAAGCCTTCCTTTCCCTCCCCAAAGCTCCTTTAAGGATCAGGGCTGGATCTTAGGTAGCTCAGAGCATGGATGAAAGTTTTTAAATTGAAGTGACCTTTTATAAATAATAAACCGTGTTGCACTAAATTATTATCAAAATGCTTCACTTACCCCAGGGCAAAAAAGAAAAGCAGCCACTCTAGTGATGCTGGGGGATACCAGAGAGGCTGTGTTCTCTCCAAAAACCCAACTTGAATTCCTACAAGTCAGCATCCCTAGACTGCACATTTGACAAGGAGCCTTATTTAGCAATTGTTTCTTTTCTGCTTTTCTACCAATTCCCAAGTTCCCTTAAGAGGGGTGTCTTACAATCATTCACTCCGTACTCCTTGACTTACCAAAGTTAAAACACAAGCAATGGGTGGAGGAGAGCAATCTGTAACTGATGCATTTGGCTGTACCTTTCTCATCTTGACAGCCTGGAGTAACACTTTTTACAGAGGAAACCAGTACTGTTGTGGATAGAGATTTAGCTAACTATGATCTTTGGTTTGAGAGCCACTCAAAGCCCAACTGAGGTTGATTCCCCAACCTTCATTCTACCCTTCCCCTACTGTGTGGGGGCTTTGCCCTTGAGGATATAATTCCAGCTCCAGGACTAGTTAAGCTCATCAAAGTCCTTTCATCCTCTCTGCCAGCAATTGGTCTGGAACTCAGGCCCAAGTCAATCCAGACAATCCAACCCAAAAGGACAGTTTTTTATGCTCATGCCCCAAATCTGTCCAGAGACAGAGGGGAGATCTTTGACTCTGTCTTGGAGAGAAGTCATTTTCCCTTCAATCTGTCTCAATCTTCCTGGCCCACATTCCCACATTTCCACAATTAGTTATGAGCGAAGTGTGAGGCCCCGACTGCCACTAATAACTATGTATAGATAGCTTCGGGGCACTGCTGATACTGTGAAAGCAAACAGATGAGACAGAAAGAAATGAGGTCTCTGAGGACAGATACACACTAAGTCACTGAATTAACCTACCTGAGGCCCTCCCCACTTCTGGACTTGGGTGAGGTGACCCCATAAGTTTCCTTACTGGTTAAGCAAGTTTGAGTTAGGTTTTCTAACACTCATAGTTGAAAGCACCCTAACTTACACATTTAATGAAATTCTCTGTAATTAAAAAAAATCTACTTGATACTCATTTCAACTCTATGCTTTAATTAAGAACCATATAACAAAACTTAATTTTCACGTGTGATTATAATTTTTTCATTAGTTGACTGAACAAAACAAGATGCCAAACACAAATATGAAACAGCATCACATGAAGTAACTCAATGAAATGATGCAATCAAACAACCAGTAGCTGACCAGGATCACGTTAACATGTCATCACCAAAGCATCACCAACTCAATGGACCTAAGACTGAGGAAACTCCAGGAGATAGGAAGGCTGGTGTGCTGCAGTCTACAAGGTGGCAAAGAGTCTGACACATCTCAGCCACTGCACACCACCACCACCACCACCAAGGCATACAGAGCAAACAGACTGGTTACAAAATTGTTCCTTTAACTGGTGTTTGCCCTGCATGGTGTAGTGCCTGAATGTTAAACAGTACTTAAAGATAAAAGCAAAACTGTGGGTTCTGTTCAATCGGAAATGGAACTAATAAAGAGGAATGCACTCTGGATGCTGAAGGCGTGCTAGGGTAGGAAAAAATGGGCACAGACCTGAAGATACCGATTCAACTTTCCCTTCTACATTCAACCTTCTCCAAATCATCCTGAGTCCCAAGAGAATAAGCAATAAACCCCGAGATAACATGCCAGGTGCAACATTCAGACAGCAGCTCCCCTATTAAATGTCAGGAATTCTCCTCTCCCCATGTGTGAAACAGAGGAATTGTATGTGTTCCCTTCTAAGGCTCCCTTCTGCTCTGAAATGCTGGACCACACAAGCAACCAGAGACTTGATTTTCTACTGTGTATGATGAGGATTTCGATCTTAATACTTATCTCAATACTTTTTCATAAATATTTATTAGGTGCCTACTATGTGCAAGGCAAAGGGCCAGGCCCTAAAGAAATGCTGAGATCAAGTATGTTCTTTACCTCCAGGGTATTACAGACCCTGGGGAAGGCTGCTATCAATATAAAAATCTTAGTGAACTAAATTAAATCCAAACACATTACAAGGTAACCAAACCATCAAGTCCCAGTTTTCCAGGATAAAAGTAATGAATTAGAATGATAATCTCTAAGTACCAGGTAAATTTTACAACTAGAAGGAACCTGTGCCACAAATCTGAATAAGATGTTATAAGTGGGTAATAAAGAGCAGTTTCCAAAAATCAATTTTAAAAGGCTGTGCTTCTAAGCCTGCCAAAACCTCAGACTCATGATTTTCATCCTAGTTCATCTTTGCTATTTCTACCAATGAAGCATGAGAAACTCCGAAGCCCTTTCTTATTTGCCTTGCTGATCAATTTCATATCCTGTTAACCTTGAAACTTTTTCCAGTTCCTCCTTAACTATTTTTTACTAAACAGGAAGTATGCCATTTATAAGTTCTGAATCTCTGATGGCTTATGGTATATGACACACACACAGTAAGCAAAACATACATATGGGACTACATTTTTAAACTCATCACATGATAATATATGCAAACTTCATACCTTACACCTTCAAAGTTGCTTTCTGTTAAGTTTCCTCAAACTTTCATGTGACTAACAAGTTTTTCATACACCCTACAAGGACTTGTTCTTAACTACTCAAATTTTTTAAACTTGACATTAGATACGTTAAATGTCTTTAAAACCACTCTCTGAAAAACCCCTCTTTAAGTATAGTTTTACTTTCCCCTTGCCAAAGCAGCTTTTAAATCCAATGAATTTTCGCAGCTATTTGGATCTTTTCAATTTAAAGATTAGCAGTGATTTCCAAATACACCAAAATGTGCAGAATGTGAACATTAATACTACCTGTGATGCTGGGGAAAACTTACTTAAAATGTTCCTATCTATCCCCTCCTCCCCAAACATACACAAAACAGTCACACACCCACGACTTCACTCTACATTTCTATTAAGGTACTCAAGAACAGCAGCAGTGTTACTGCCAAAGACACACTGCTGACTCACTACACGTGTCAGCTGAAAATCGTGTCTCCCCTCCCTATTTTCTTTTTTCATGGCTGGGTTTTTAACCTAAGTTTACCTAACCCTTACCTTTTCACCTTAATTTGGTCACTACCCAGATAGTCAAAATCCAGCTGTGTCCTGTTTTTCTGACCCAGCAAACTTATGATTTAACCGACTCAATGGACATGGGTTTGGGTGGACTCCGGGAGTTGGTGATGGACAGGGAGGCCTGGTGTGCTGAGGTACACAGGGTCTCAAAGAGTAGGACACGGATGAGCAACTGAACTGAACTACTTCTGAAACATTTGTAACTATAGCTTCATTGCAAATACAAAATTTAAATACGAGAGAGAGAAGGATAGACATTTATGCAATGATCTTCATATCCAGAGTGAAACAAATGTTCTTAACCAGTGAAATAATAATGAAATTATAAATCTTGATAATCATGCCACCAAACCTGTATTTTTCTAATTGTTCACAAAAGAATCAAGGAAGACAAGGCAAAAATCTTGCTGAAGTCCAAATGAATTGTGTCTATGACATGTCCTTGAGTTACGGTCCAACAGTCTTGCTAAAGAAAGAACTAAGGGGTATATCTGGCTTTCTGTAAGGACTGTACTTTTTTCTCAGTGCTTAGTCAACTGTCACTTGTTCTGAAATACTGTCCAGGACCCAAAGAAAAGGTTACAGAAGTTACTTACACTGTTTTTACTAAAGTCAAAACACACTGCTTCAAAGATGATGGTGAGTCTATAATCCACTGGCCTCAAGAGCCCAGACTCCATTCTCTGCAGGTAAACAGATATTCCCTCACAACCTATTCTTTGACCTTTCATCTTCTATGTCTTCTGTCAAATCTCATTCTCCCGTGTTTAGTTAGAAGCTCATTTTCCTTTACAGAGAGGTCAAATGCAGAATTGGAACTAATGAGTCATGCAATTTGCATCATATAGTGCTACATCACTCACCATTAGAAGTAACCAGTATTCTCAGAACAAAACTCAAGAAAGCCTCTGCCTTTTTTTTTTTTAAGGTTTTTGATATTTGTTACTATTAGCTTTTTCTAGCCAGCACTGAACAAACCTTCCAGTATATAAAAGCTCAAGTTTAAATTAACCCAGCTTTCTGCTGTTAGGCAGATCATCATAATGCATTACAGAAGGCTTGGTTGAATTCCAAGCTTCTGTCTAGTTCTCAGGAATCAGAGCCTTGGCCAATGGGCATAGAGTGAGTCGTGACCAATTTTTCTGCTGTTGTATTAAAGGAGGCGGGCAAAAGAACAATCCCTTAGGTAACTAGACAAGAACTGGTGCCATCTGCTAATATGGGTAGAAACGACACTGAAGAGAGAAAGGTTGGTGAGGGGGCTGATGGGACTCTCCTAGTCATCTGGTTTTATTATCCTCGCTCCAATTTGTATTTAATAATTTGAGCAAAAGATAGAAAAGATACATCTCTCCATTGGAATAAGAATATGATGGGAGAGTATAATGTTGAATTACATCTCTCCCCTGCCTCTTCATTCCAAACAATTCCCGCACCATCCTTTGGGTGAAGAAGGCAAACGCCTCATCTCTGAGATGAGAGCCCAGAAAGGTATTTTCTACTGTGCATTAGGGTTAGACCTTCCACTGCTGTTCTTTGAATTTTGTGACTAAATTTATTAATAATTTGTACACCTGGACACGACTGACAGTTTTACCTGTAATAACTTGACTTAGCTCTTTACATTTAAAAACCAGAATAGAGAACAGTATGATTAGAGCACAATCTGAGGGCCTAGTGAGTGACACCGGATACAAAAATCATTTTGGTCCCACCACTGCTTGCCTCTTCTGACTAACTCCTGCCACTTCTCTCCTTTGCAAATTATACTCATTTTATTGTTTGTACTTCTGTCATTATATTAGACTGATCATATCTCTATGTACAGAAAGTTCTTATTATTAAGCTAATTCTTTAAAAAAATGTGTTGCGATGCAACTGATATAGTAGGAACAATTTGAGCATGAGTTTTGCATTTGCTTGTGTACGATTTTGTATATAATAAATACAAATAGGTGCTATCAAACAGTAGTTGTCTTTCTCTCTCTGACGTATCATAACTTAGCATAACACCCTGCTAGTTCATCCATGTAGTTGCTAATGGCAAAATTTCACGTAAGATGCATCTTACAGAACCCAGATCTCCTCGCTAAGCTTTGCACACTGAGGAGAGGTGAAAGTGGAGGTGTTTTCTGTCTGAAATGACCTCTCTCAGATATCTGCATGTCTTACCTCCAGCAAATCTTGGCTTAAAGTTCCCTCAGTAAGGTCCAACCTGACTGTCTTATTAATTAAAAAACTCACTATTCTCCAACTATGATAGAGAGATTTTCCTCTTTACATGCTTTCTATCTCGAATTTTTACCTTCCAAAACACTTTAAGGTTTATGTACTGAACTTTTTTTTTTCCTGCATTATTCATTAGGATCCGAGCTCAATGACAGCAGATTTTTTCCTGCTTGGCTTGGATATCATTATCCCACTATTTAGAACTGCACCTGACACATGGTAGGAGTTCAAGAAATATTCGCTAAAAAAATGAATACACATATGGAGGCACAAGCATGGATATTTAAACAATTGTAAGAGTCAAATTAATAATTTCAAATCCACAGAACCAAGCACCTTTAAGGAAGTTGCTCAAATAACGTGATAACTATGGAAAAGTCCTGGGCTCTAACTGAAGGGCAACATCCATGTAGAAGGCTAGACATAGGTTCCCCTCCTCCCACCTCAGAGAGCTCTTAGAATTACAGGACGTGTTTTTTAAAATGTGAATGTGGTCATATTTATAGTTGGAGGTAAAATGGCTCCACATTGTCATCATTTCTACAGAGAAAGAATAACCAACTCACTCCTCTGCATTCACAGCACCTGCAACAAAACCAGTTGAAAACAAGAGGTGGAGTGGGACGCATTCAAAAAGAAATTCACGGCTGAGAAGGCAGGGATCATGAAATACAAACCAAAGTGTTTCACAGAAAAATCTCTAGAAATGGCAGAATATTAAATTGTATCTGACCTCTAAGTCACTCAAAGTCCACCAAGTCTGTGGGTCAGTAACAAATCCCAAGTGTCAAGCTCATTCTCTTTGCCACTGACTTTACAAAATGGACTTCCGATGTCTATTTGCAGGTGTCTATATACAAAAGAACTTAGCAAACAAGTACTTGGTTCTGAGGCATACTGAGTTAGTCAGTTTAATTCCATGTCTAAACCAACATTTCATATGTAGTTTGTGATCATCAAATAAAAAGATATGTGCATCTTCAAGCACATGGCAATACTATGTATACTGTTAGACTATAAGATTTAAAAGAACAAGTGACCCATTCTTGATGCTAGTACCCCATGTCTCTCCAAACCTCTGATTTCTCATCTGAAAATAGGGATAATGCCAGCTGTGCCTCATGGGTTATTGTAAGGATTAAATAAACTAAAGTTCATTTTCTAGTTTCAGATAATAAGCACCACCTATATTGTTAAATTTCTACCCTATCCGTATACCTACCACTGAAGTATAAGAGTCACCACAGGAGCCCCTAGAGTCACCAGAGGAGTTTAAAGGTCACAGGCCTACCCTGCAAAATGCTAATTTAAATGGACTGGGACAGAGTTTGTTTAAAAGTTCGAGTTTCAGGTTATTTCCACATGGAGCCAGATTGGAAAACTCAAGATTTAGATTCTAATACCCAGATTCAGTAGTCAGGGGTAGGTTAGGAAATATGTAGTTTTTCACAGGTACCTTACAAAAATTCTTATAATCAAGCAGTAGAAGAAACTGATCTGTTGGACTCTGGGGGAGGGAGGGAGGGAAAGGGTGGGATGAGATGGGAGAATGGCATTGAAACATATATACTATCATGTAAGAAACGAATTGCCAGTCAATGTCCGATGCAGGATGCAGGATGCTTTGGACTGGTGCAAGGAGAGGACCCAGAGGGATGGTATGGGGTGGGAGATGGGAGGGGATTCGTGTTTGGGAACGCATGTACACTCGTGGTGAATTAATGTCAATGTTTGGCAAAACCAATACAATAATGTAAAGTAAACCAAAGTAAAAAAAAAAAAAATTAAAATTAAAAGGTATACTGCTTTATAAAAAAAAAAAAAAAGAAACTGATCTAATAAACATAACAAAGCATTAAAAGCATTTATTGTAGGAACTAGCACAAAGTAAGCACTCAATGGCAAAATAGAAAACAACTGTATGTTTATAACTATGTATAAATTATGTTTATAACTATGTATATATATTTGTGCATATATATATGTATACATATATATAGAGAGAGAATATGGATTAATCTAGGCAGGGATCTGCCTAGATTCATGTGTTTGAAATAAATCCACAATCATAAACTATTTAACGTAGTTAATGAGTAACAGGTTTTATCTTTATGACATCTATGCTTCCAACTGCATTTTAACAAGTACAGTTGAAAAGTATGTTAAAAATATATAATAGAATACAAGTTTTTTTACATTTTTATAACTTTCCATAAAGGAAAAATATGATCTGAATAAGTCTGAGTAAGTCTGGTGTAACTTTTGAGAAGGAGGGAAGGAAGAAGAGTGGGCAGGAGGAAGAAGGGACAGAAAAAAAAATTAAGTCACTTAAACATTGGCCCTGGGTAGTGACGAGGGGAGTATGTAAGGAACTTAAACACTTGTGTTCTCTTTGTCTCCAGATGTGGGTAAGGACTAGCATTTACCGACTGGCCGTGTGCCAGGTATCCACATCCACAGACTCCATCAGTGCTCCCAGACAGCGCTGCAAGGGAGCCCTCGCCATCCACAACCCATACAGCTCACAACCTGCACAAAACACAGCGGGACTTCTCTCTCAGAGTCAGAAGCTCGGCCACTGGGCCGGCTCCTGTGAGGAGAGTGCTCAGGGAACAGGCCCCTGCAGCAGGGCCCTCAGCAAGGCGGGCCTCTGCCCAGTGCCTGCTGCAGCTTTGGGAAGGCAGGGCCAGAGTTCCTGCCCGCACTGCCTCTGGAGACACAGTGCCTCCAGCAATCTCTACTCAACAGGTAAACAGCAGGGCCTTCTCAGGGTCAGAGGCTATCGCGGAGGGAACTTATAAACTCCTGAGGAGGGAGCTCTGGTGGGAATGAAGCCTTTATTAAAATGGCCAGTCAGTCCTCAGGGTGAAGGATGACGAAAACTGTAAAATACCTTCCTCCACAGCAAAGTGGACCCACCTGAGAGACACTCTGGGAAAGACAAGTTGAGTGACTCAGACTGTACACAGGCAGAAATTTTCAGTAGAGTGGTGAAAGTGAAAGTGAAGTCACTCAGCCGTGTCCGACTCTTTGTGACCCCATGGACTGTAGCCTATCAGGGTCCTCTGTCCATGGGATTCTCCAGGCAAGAGTACTGGAGTGGGTTGCCATTTCCAGTAGAGTGGTACAGATTCCCAAAACACTGCTGGGTTGGATGTATCTATTAGCTTTCAGGCATATTTTGGCTGTCATAGATCATGTCAAGCATGATCATAAAGACCAATGGAAGGACTCACCAACTGGAATTCTATGGGTTAAGAAGGAACGGAATGTAGAAACTAGCCAGAAAGAACTCAAATGCTCCACAAGACCAGCAGCAACAATTCTGCTGAGGCAGCAGACCAGGCCGTCAGCCTTCTGTCTGCAGTGGCAGCCAATCGCCTTGACTCAGAGGTGCCTGGCTGTGGGCACCACTGAGCATAAAAACTGAAGAATGATTTGCAGAACAACTCTTAAGTATTAAGTATCCCAAGAAGCAGAGGGCAAACACGAGATGAAGAGAAACAGGAGGAGGAAGAACCCTTCTGAAAAATGTCCTTCATAATAGTCTCAGTAGGTATTTAATTTCTATTTTTTCCCTTTTCTGTGAATTCACAAAGGCCAAATCTTCCAGTCAAGTTAGAGTGCAGTAAAGCATTAAGTCAGCATTCAACAGGTTTAATTACTGTGTAAATGAAAGAAATTATTATTCATTCATGACATTTACTTCAGATCCAATGCTAGCTGCTTTTATGTAAAGTTGAGGGTGAGGGGAGTAAAACTCAGATGGGGAGAAAAGAACAAGAACTAGGATATATAATGACAGCTGTATTTCTTTGCCAAGTATTACTGAGCCTAAACAAAAAAGTGCTTGTCTGCTCTCTTGAGAGAAAGCATGTGATCCAGCAGTGGTGGCTCTGAAGAAAGCCGCCCCTCCTGACACACGGCCAGCTCAATAGGTAGACCAATATCTGAAAGGCCAATAACAGGGGGTTTATTAAGGCCACAAAGCCTGGTAGAGCCCACTGCGGTTCAACAGTCCTGAACTCTGGGAACAATCCTAGCAGTCAGGCCCTACAAGGTAATGGATGTCCCCCTGCACCAGGAGAGAAAAAGGGCCAGTTGATGCTATCAGGAAAACTAGACAATGAGTCTTTTTTAATGAATTTCCACTGAGCTTAAACAGCTCGCACAAGCAGAAAAGACACACACATGCGCGCGCACAAAACCCTAAACTAAATCACATGTGGAATTTATTTTTCATTCTCATCTGTCTGCCTGGTGGAAGAGATTCAAGAGAGGGTGCCTGGGAACTACTTTAAAACAGGGAGAAATATCTGTCCGCAAATCAGCATCCACTGAATGGGAGATAATCTGTCACCTGAACTGTTAACCCTCCATGGTTTTATCAGAACACAGTTATTACAGACCATAATCCCACTGAAATGCTATAGGTTTTCCAAACAACACTCTGAACAAAGTCAAACGCCTAATCAAAACATATCATCTTCCTACTCCAACATATTCACACAGGCAAGAGAACACACACAAACACACACAGGGATATTTTTGGAACCAGTTATTCTCAAATCTTTCCTAAACCTCCAACCACTAGCATTCAATTACTACAAATACTACAGCAGTCAGGAATTGGCAGTAACAATCTCAGTTTGTTTTAAAACCTGAGGCCACACAAGTTGTGGGCAAGAAATTATTGTAGAACAATTTAGACAGATTTAAAGGACCAAGCACAAACCTGAGAAGTAATAATAATGAAGCTGTGATTGTTAAGGCGGAAGGTTTACTTGTTGGCTTAGAAGACTAACTGAATAAACTGAGCTGTTGAAAAAAATAAAACAACGTCTGTAGATACCTTAAATATTTCCTGAGACTAAATACCTTTATTGGACTTAAAGCTTTCTGCTAATTTCAGTTCCAGTGTCTCCATTTCCACTGGCAAGGATCTAACATGTATTTTAGGATAAAGGAAATAGCAATTATCTGCATAAAAAAGTATTTGAGTCTGAAGAGAAAATTGTTTATGCATTATTATTGTTAACAATTACTGAGAACTGCAGCAATGTTATTTAGACAAACCATTGTTATGCATTAAACCTTGACTGAGAGTCAGAATAAAGTAAAGGGCTTGGTGTTCAGTCAATATTCTAGTGGAGACCCAGATTCTTTCAATTCCTGACTTCTCAATTTTAAATTGTGTATGGTACAAAGAAATACCAGTGGAAGCCTGATTAATAAATCTCTCAATTCTTCCTCCAATGTATTCTTGAAGCTCAATGCAGGATCATGGTTATGATTTCCACAAGCGAGGCTTTCCGGGGGCCTGAAGCAGGTAGCACTATGATTTCTATCTGCACACTGCCTAAGCCCTTGTCTCCTTTAAAGTTCTGATTTTTCTCAAGGTTACTGTTTCAAGTTTTTAAGACTGTTATTCTACCAGGGAGCATTTCCTACTACTGTATTCTGAATTAGGCCTTAAAAGGGATCATCTTCCTTCCCTGACTTTTAGAAAAGGAAAATAAAATCAGAATTCTTATATATATCTCCTCAGGGCATGTGGGATCTTAAGTTCCCCGACCAGGGATCAAACCCACGCCCTCTGCATGGAAGCATGGAGTTTTACCCACTGGACTGCTAGGGAAGCCCCTAAAATATATTTTTAACCCTTATTATTGTTTTTGGTGCCTCAGAACCTTTTCTTCATTCTTTGGTAACCACAGCTCAAGTTTCCTCTGAAGAACTAACCCCACCTACCTCAGGCTCCCAGCAGTTTGGGGAAGGCTGAGAGGGTCATAAGAGTCACACCACCACAGGGTGTGGTCATCACATAAATCCAGTCACAAGTAACTGATTTAAGAATGGCCATGCAACTGACGTCAGACCACAGAGGAGTAGCAGCATGATTCTTGGAAAGGACAAGCATGCGGGTCACTCTCCCAGGGTTGCTAAGCTGGCAGAACATGAGTGAGTCGTCTCAGCTTCTACCCACAGAAGCCAACACAGAGGAAGCCCTGCTGAAGGATGCAGGCAGGTTTCCAAAAGCGCTGAGCTCCTGAAATTCAGATGCTTTTAGCTCAGTTTAACCCTTAGCTCTGTCATTCTTAAACCCATAAAAGTTTGAATTGGAGCTAAGGTGCAGAGATGTGTCAACAATTTATGTTAAAGGTAGTACTGCCTTTTTAATCCTGTTCTGCAGCTCTGGTGTAACCACACTTCTTTTCAACCATCCCAAACTTCCTCTAGGTATCATCTCCAAATAGCCTTCCTGGGTGACTGTTCCAAATATATTCAGAGGCATAAAGGCTGATAATCCCTCAACTCCAGCTCAAATATAACTATGCAACAGGTCAGGTACTCTCGTATGTGACCTACTCACTCATTATATATCACCTGCTCTTTTTATTCTTATATAGCCATGCAGTCTGTGAAGCTTCCACAGCAAGGATTTATATTATATTGTATAATGCTATGCACAGATTTTAGACTCAGAAGATCTGAGTTTAACCTCACCTTTTCACTGGCTTCTTTGAATTCTGCTTCTCACACCTTTAATGTTCAGTTCAGTTCAGTTGCTCAGTCATGTCCGACTCTTTGCAACTCCATGAATCTCAGCACGCCAGGCCTCCCTGTCCATCACCAACTCCCGGAGTTCACTCAGACTCACGTCCATCAAGTCAGTGATGCCATCCAGCCATCTCATCCTTGGCCGTCTCCTTCTCCTCCTGCCCCCAATCCCTCCCAGCATCAAAGTCTTTTCCAGTGAGTCAACTCTTCGCATGAGGTGGCCAAAGTACTGGAGTTTTAGCTTCGGCATCATTCCTTCCAAAGAAATCCCAGGGCTGATCTCCTTTAGAATGGACTGGTTGGATCTCCTTGCAGTTGAAGGGACTCTCAAGAGTCTTCTCCAACACCACAGTCCGAACGCATCAATTCTTCAGCGCTCAGCCTTCTTCACTGTCCAACTCTCACAACCATACATGACCACAGGAAAAACCATAGCCTTGTCTAGAGGGACCTTAGTCGGCAAAGTAATGTCTCTGCTTTTGAATATACTATCTAGGTTGGTCATAACTTTTCTTCCAAGGAGTAAGCGTCTTTAAATTTCATGGCTGCAGTCACCATCTGCAGTGATTTTGGAGCCCCCAAAAATAAAGTCTGGCACTGTTACCACTGTTTCCCCATCTATTTCCCATGAAGTAATGGGACCAGATGCCATGATCTTAGTTTTCTGAATGTTGAGCTTTAGGCCAATTTTTCCACTCTCCAATTTCACTTTCATCAAGAGGCTTTTGAGTTCCTCTTCACTTTCTGCCATAAGGGTGGTGTCATCTGCATATCTGAGGTTATTGATATTTCTCCCGGCAATCTTGATTCCAGCTTGTGTTTCTTCCAGTCCAGCGTTTCTTATGATGTACTCTGCATATAAGTTAAATAAGCAGGATGACAATATACAGCCTTGACGTACTCCTTTTCCTATTTGGAACCAGTCTGTTGTTCCATGTCCAGTTCTAACTGCTGCTTCCTGACCTACAGATTTCTCGTTAGGCTAGTAATATTATTTTTACCAACTTTAGTAAGATGTAAATGTCATATGACATTGTATCAATTTCAGGTATATGGGCTGATTTGATATACTTGTATATTGCAAAATGAGTACATATTATCTGCTGTAAATGATAGCTGTGATAACAAAGTTACATAACTTGTGAATGTATGTTGTAATCTTTAAGGCACAAAGTAAGTGATATTGCTGGTGGTGGTGATGTCTCTTATGTTCCCATCAGCAGATCTGTGAATGAGCTGAGAGGTGGAAGGAACCATCAATCATCACTTGCTCCTTGAGTTCCTGTGCTCCTTTCCCACATGAATACAGTCATTGAGTGATATGATAGACAAGAGTATCACCAAAAATGCCAGGAAGAGGATATGACCAGTGGACAAATATGAGATTTCCAGGCTATGAAATAAAAGGATTTCCATATCTGATATCTTTATCTAATTAAGTCTTTCCCACTTGTGAGGGGAGGCCTTGTATATGTAAATACAATATATAAAGACAGCATTATAGGTATATCACAGAAGAGCTATGTTCTTCACTTAAGATACCCAACAAGCTATTTTAAAACAAAGAAAAATGTATTTTAGGGTAGAAAATATTCAGGTATCAAGATAAACTGTATTTTACAATGTAATTTTTGGGAAAAGAAACAGCTTATATTTCATCCCCAGTTTCTAATGTTTTTAAAGTAAAGAGTTGGACTGGATGAGTTCCAAGGTCTTTCTCAGCTCTACAATAATGTTTTTTAAAAAGATTTTCAGAGCATATTTAGGTTTACAATCAAACTGGGAGGAAGGCACAGAGAATTCCCATATTCTTCCTGCTCCCAAACATGCACAGGCTCCCCCATACACTCTAGAAATGGTACCTTAAAAAAATACCAAAGATGCACCTCCAGTGACACCACAACTGCCTGAAGTTCTAGAATAACTTTTTTTTTTTAACTTTACAATACTGTTTTGGTTTTGCCATACATTGACATAAATCCACCACAGGTGTACATGAGTTCCCAACCCTGAACCCCCCTCCCACCTCCCTCCCCTTATCATCTCTCTGGGTCATCCCAGTGCACCAGCCCCAAGCATGCTGTATCCTGTATCGAACCTAGACTAGCGATTCGTTTCTTACATGATAGTATACATGTTTCAATGCCATTATTCCAATAACTTTTAACCTCCTAATGGTTTAGATTATCATATGACATAGCGTTTAATTCCCTATTACATTTCAATTCATCTAAGCTCCCATA
Source organism: Redunca redunca (assembly GCA_006410935.1). NCBI lineage: Eukaryota > Metazoa > Chordata > Mammalia > Artiodactyla > Bovidae > Redunca > Redunca redunca. The sequence continues at coordinate 1,347,517 of SJYQ01096369.1, forward strand.
AACACATTTAAAGTTTACTGAATGAACAACACATACTTGTTTTCCAAATGTGTTAACAATGGTCTATATCCTGGAATGTTTTAAGGAAGTTCTCTTCCAAGGGCTACCTACGAGGGAGATCATTTCAGATACAGTGACAACCAGCTAGCTCATCCGTTTCCATCAGGTTGGTTTTCCGTTAGGGAGCCACTCCTGTCAGGATTCTGAAAGAACATTGGGATGGATGGAGCAATCCTGGGGATCATTCCTCATTCAGAGAAAGGCCCACAGGAAAAACAAAATGTTTAATTTACATTGCTACGGCCCACATCTGTCTTCCATCTGACCTTTCTGAAGTGCTTTCCTACACTATCACCTCAGCAGGTCTCCCTGGACCTCAAATCACTTCACTAAAAGCACAAATAAAATTAAACTCTACTGTTCAGTGATGGGAAATGAAGGAACTAAGAGGTCCCTGCACTGATCCCTCCAGGAAGGTCAGGACAGACCTGTGTGCACAAGATGCTGCACTTCCAGCTCTCTGCACCAGTTTCCCATCATTCCCATCAATTAATGACTTTCACGTTAATTAAACACAAGATTTCCTGTCATTTCATAAGGTTCCATATGTCCTCTTCCCACTGCCCAGTACTTCTACTGACTTAAGCTCAGCTCTACTCTCTCAGCCTTACCTCTCTATAAACATGGCCCCCAGCAGGAAGAGCTAACACTCCTATGGAGCCAATGTGCCAGGCACCACCATATGCAAATGCCTTTTCAGAGGTTATCTCTTTTAAATCCTCATCAACCAGCCTATGAAGTAAACATGCTACTACTTCACAGATGAGGAAATTGACACACAAGGAGGTAAAGTGGCACGCACAAATTGTTCACTGCAGTCTTCTATTTCTCTTTTGTAAATTACTTTTCTTCTGAACACAGATTTACTCATTTTCCCACTGTGTACATAGTGACCAGATACACACATCTAGAAGGCAGTAACAGCTGTCAGGAGAACTTCTCATGCCTCAAAATAGAAACAATTCGTGAAACCATGAGTCTTGGTTGTATTCACAACTTAAACGACCAACCAATCACACACAAAAAAAACCCTCCCTCTGTTTTTCCCCTCTTGCCTTACACTCCACAAATATTTATTAAATAACTATTATGTGTCAGATACAAGGCTAGAAGCTGTCTGTTCTCTAGCAGCTATTCTGAGGTGCTGAATTTATCATTTTGGATCCATGATTTCAACAACTTTCTACCTAAACTAGAATTCTGCATATAATAAATGAATCTGATCCTCAACATTTCCTCAGACGCTTAGTGTGTATTTTTCCTTTCAATCAGGTTTCCTGAGGCAACACTGATACACATAATTGACATATATACAATGCACTGCACATAAAGTGATAGCATTTTGAGCTATGAGGTCAACACACTCTCCAGAGAGCAAAAGCTGACTCCACTAAAATGTTCCCGGAGGGCCCACACACAGCCCTGAGGATACCCAGAGATCGACCAAATTCAAGTCCTGCCCATCTTGAGTTGCAGATGATTACATGTTACCAATTCCTGGGATCACAGAACCGTGAATAAGTTTGACAAACATTATTACCATGCAATTTATTCCAAACCATTTATCAACCCACACAGCAGTAAAGCTGCCCTGTTCAAAATCATGATGCACTCAAAGTCTGTCTTTACATTTCATCTTTTCTTATTTTTCAGCATTTCTTTCATCTTTACTCTCCTGTGTTTATTCATGCTCTACCCCTTCTTTCATTAAAAAGTATTACTAGGGAAAGTGAAGGGAAAGTTGTTCAGTTGTGTCCAACTCTTTGCAACCCCATGGACTATACAGTCCATGGAATTCTCCAGAGCAGCGTACTGGAGTGGGAAGCTTTTCCCTTCTCAAGGGGATCTGCTCATTGACATTAAATTAGCAAATCACTAAGATGAGCATGAAGCTGAAGCTCCAATACTTTGGCCACTTGATTAGAAGAGCTGACTCATTAGAAAAAACCCTGATGCTGGGAAAGATTGAAGATAGGATGAAAAGGGGACGACAGAGGATGAAATGGTTGGATGACATCACCAACTCAATGAACATGAGTTTGAGCAAACTCCTGGAGACAGTGAAGGACAAAGAAGCCTAAAGTGCTGCAGTCCACAGGGTCGCAAAGAGTCAGACACAACTCAGCGACTGAACAACAAACTACAAGATGTCCAAGCTTAGTGTACTACTTTTTCCCAGGAGTACTGGAAATTAAATAGGAAACCAGTGTCTAATTGCTCACCTTAAACCACGAGCTAGTTACATAAGGATGAGGTCCTCTAGCAAATCCATTATTTCCCTGAAATCCTGTGACATGGACAGCTATGAATCTATTCTTAGCCTTCTGGTTCAATCATTCATTCATTCAGCATTTAGTGGGTGCCTGTCACGTCCCAGCCAGTATTGTAGGTATTGGGAAATAGCAGTATACAAAACAGGCAAAAATCCTGTCCTACAGTTCACAAGCTAGAGAGAAGCATGCACCACAAACAACTCCACCTACGATATATAATTATGACATATGACATTAAATGTTATCCGTTCTTTCAGGATCTATGTACAAAAGATCTGAGAAGTTTTTCATCTTGTTTGAATGATGCCATGATGCACAACAGAAGCCAGAAAAAACTAGCACTGGCCACCTTGGCTAAGTCACTCACTGCCCTGAAAAACCCAGTTTCCTCTGCTCACAGAAAAGGCTAGGTTAGGAGAATTCGCACAGACAGAGGAGCTTGGTACAGGCTACTGTCCATGGGGTCGCTAAGAGTCGGGCACGACTGAGTGACTTGAGAGAGAGAGAGAGGAATTCTAAACTCATCTTTTCAGATTTTCTAATTGGCTTGGGGAGGAATACGGGTCACAGAGAGAAGACTGTTAAACAAGTCAGACTTCTAGTCTTCTGCAGGAATAAAGACTCTATAAAGAGGCAAACAGCACTCTTTACGTCACTAGAGATATCAGCCTTTCCACAGCCACTCACCACACCCCTGAAGCCAGCAACAAGGTGAAGGCAGCTTTAGCAAAGCTGGCAGATGCATTCTCAAAGTGACACTCAGAGAATCATTCATGTTCATGTCCCCTCTTTCCTTCCTCCTTTCGCCAACCCTGAAAAGTGTTTTCGGTTTGAAAAACAGTAACTATTTTTACCTTCCAAGTTTGAAATGAGGTATCACCTGGCACAGATGAAAATGAACTAAATATTTTCTAGAAAATACTCAAAATTCTCCACTGAGGGTAACAACAAAACTGGTAAACACACCTACTCTCTCCCTGGGCAAACATACACAGTGAGGTGAAAACACAACGCTTCTGCTGACAGGAAACCCACTAGACACCTGGAATTACGCTCCTTTTCTTTTTACTGCACATTCCTAATCTTCGTTTCTTACATACTAAAGAATATTATTTATTTACATAGAGCCATTTAATGAACATATTCTATTAATAGAATCTATGTGTACCAACTAAAAACTACGTCATCATCAAACTCAGTATTTAAATAAAGATGGAAGCGAGAGAGCAAGCAGACTTTCACAGAGTTTTGGAAGCGATGAAAAATCATTTTAATTACTGCTTTCCCATACGTATCTTCATTGTGAAAATATTCCCACACTTAGTTTCTCTTTATCATATTCTTTACTATATTGTCCCTCAATCTTTATTGCGAAAATATTTAAATCCACAGAGAAGTTGAAAAAAACAGTGGAACAAATGCTCACATATTCTTTGCTCAGATTCACTAATTGCAGTATTAAACTGGACATGGAACAAGAGACTGGTTCCAAATCGGGAAACAAGTACATCAAGGCTGTATACTGTCACCCTGCTTATTTAACTTACATGCAGAGTACATCATGCGAAATGCTGGACTGGATGAAGCACAAGCTCGAATCAAGATTGCCAGAAGAAACATCAATAACCTCAGATATGCAGATGATACCACCCTTATGGTGGAAAGTGAAGAAGAACTAAAAAGCCTCTTGATGAAAGTGAAAGAGGAGAGTGAAAAAGTTGGCTTAAAACTGAACACTCAGAAAACTAAGATCATGGCATCTGGTCCCATCACTTCATGGGAAATAGATGGGGAAATAATGGAAACAGTGAGAGACTTTATTTTGGGGGGCTCCAAAATCACTGCAGATGGTGACTGGAGCCATGAAATTAAAAGACACTTACTTGCTCCTTGGAAGAAATACTATGATCAACCTGGAGAGCATATTAAAAAGCAGAGACATTATTTTACCAACAAAGGTCTGTCTAGTCAGAGCTATGGTTTTTCCAGTGGTCATGTATGGATGTGAGAGTTGGACTATAAAGAAAGCTGAGTGCCGAAGAATTGATGCTTTTGAATTGTGGTGTTGGAGAAGACTCTTGAGAGTCCCTTGGACTGCAAGGAGATCCAATCAGTCCATCCTAAAGGAAATCAGTCCTGAATATTCATTGGAAGGACAGATGTTGAGGCTGAAACTCCAATACTTTGGCCACCTGATGCAAAGAACTGACTCATTAGAAAAGACCCTGATGCTGGGAAAGATTGAAGGCGGGAGGAGAAGGGAATGACAGAGGATGAGATGGCTGGATGGCATCACCAACTCAATGGACATGGGTTTGGGTAAATTCTGGGAGTTGGTGATGGACAGGGAGGCCTGGCGTCCTTCAGTCCATGGGGTCACAAAGAGTCGGACACAACTGAGCGACTGAACTGAACTGTCACAAAATCACTAATTCACACTGTTAGATGTGCCCACCCTTGGCCTCCCCTCATTCCCCAACTCCCCTCCTCTTCTCTCCCCACTCTACGCCACCTACACCCACATACATACAATGTTGTTGAAACACCTGAAGACAGCTTCAAACTTTGACACTTTATCCCTTTATTTCAGGACATCCAAGACATCTCCTGAATTGGAGATCCAGGACATTCTCCTCTATAACTATAGTGTCATTAACATTCTCAAGACTTTAATCTTGAGAATACAGTCCAATTTCTAAATTTTCCTTGTCACCCAATGACCTTTATAGCATTTTCCTCAACCAAGGATTTGCTCAAAGCTCACACTCTGCTTTCCTGATTGTCATGTCTCTGTAGCCTCCTTTAATCTAGAACAGCCCTCCCAGCACCTATTCATTTTATCTAGTTTAACACAGTTACAGATCCAATGTTCTATGATTGTCCTGTGAACTGAATTACAGTGTCAAATTACTCTTTTATAAATAGCCATAAAATGTTTAATCTATCTGAGAGATATAATGGTGGGATGAGAAATGGCTTTATAATTTTATAGACTCAAAATCCTCAAGTCTTTTCATCTCAGTATTGTCTCTGAGACCACAGGCACATAGTCCAAAAGCAGGCTCTGCAAAACTTCTCTCCAGACATTACATACCCAATTCTGACTGTCAAACCTACTGCCTTTACAACTCTAAGATATAAGTCAGTATATCCAAAAGAATATTTTGTTTTTAAGACTGGGAAAGGGTTACCAGTATTTGAGTCAGAGGTAACACAAAATTAATCAAACAATTAACACATTATCTTTAGTCATTGTGTCAGACTCTTTTACAAGCTCATGGACTGTAGCCCGCTAAACTCCTCTGTCCATGGGATTTCTCAGACAAGAATACTGGAGTGGATTGCCATTTCCTTCTCCAGGGGATCTTCCCAACCCAAGGACTGAACCCGAGTCTCTCTCATTGGCAGGCAGATTCTTTCCCACCTAGCCACCGGGGAAGCCCTAACACATTACTGACCAGGGGGTTTTTCAGCCTCTAACTCCTATGGCGTTAATATGTCTCTAGTTAATAGCGTGTTAATTTGCTTCCCACGTTTAAATCAGAATCTCAAACATGGCGGTGCACCAGAAAAATTACACTAAGAATTGAAAGGAATATGACTTAATCCACTAATAACTGAGTCCTCACAGCCAATGTGGATAATTTTTCAGAACACATACAAAATAATAATGCTAATATAAATGAATATTTACTGGGCCTTACAGAAAACTTAGTTCTTCAAGAAAGAAGCACAGTCCTAGTCAAGGAGGAAGGTCTGGAGACCCTTAGAAATACTGGAAACTTTGCAATGGCCTTTGGCCAAAACCAATAAAGTTCTGACCTGAAAACTGGCTTTATTGCCATGAACAGCCACAGTGGTGGGAAGGAAGAAGGCATTAGGATTATTTTTTCCAAATAAGCTTGACTCTCGATTTCCACACAGAACTGCAACTAACAATTCCAGGTTATGGAAAACATTATTTGCAGGAAGCAAATCTAATTTAATTTTTTCATCGCTAACACAACACCTGTCATACAATAGGGGCTTGTTTGGTCCATTTACACATTCATCTAACAAACACTGATTTACTGCACTCACTGTATGCCAGGAAACATACTCTGTGCTGAGGATGTTAACAGTGAATAACATCCTAGAGGTCCTGCTATCACTGAATTTCAACTTTCAATAAGAAATCAAAAGCCCTAGAGTAAATGCATTTTCAAAGAGAATCACTTCAGATGGTTGTAAGTAATATTAAGGAATCCAAAGGGAAAATCACATAATCAAAAAGAAGCAAAGGGGCAAACAAGGATAGGTGATCGGAGAAGATGACACTGAAGAGTTAAGGTCTGAACTGAGATCTAAGGGGGAAGATAAAACCTACCACATGAGAATACCTGGCAGAGAAACCTGGCCATGTCAACAGGCTAAGGAGCTACAGACGGCTGATGACAGACTCACAGTCTAGTGGGACAGGGGCCATGAAAGTGGGCAGGGGTCACTCATGACTTCAGAAGTCATGACCAAGTGCTGAGATTTTATTCTGACTGAAATGGAAGAGTCCTAGAGGATTCTGGACTGGAGAATGCTGAACTGTAACTGATGTTTCTAAAAGGTTTATCATATTGGCCGATATGTGCAGAATGAAACCATCACCACAATGAAAATCAGTGAAACATATGCCTCAAGCCCCTTGTTTGTGCCTTTGATTGTATTTCCAGGACTAGTAAGAGGCAGAAACACACAATCACAGCACTGTATAGGCAGTGTAAGAAATGAAGTAAATAGCTACTAGGTCTGGTTCTTCACCTCTATTCAAGGACACAGACAAGACTGAACAAGAGGGAAACAGCACACTGCACATGCTCTAAATGTATCTGGGGGTTGCAGCAGCCAAATAGTGGATCAAGAGATGCTAGCCTTGGCCACCCCTGCACCTCCCCCACCCAAATTACACAGCACTTCATGGACAAAAGCAGTCTTCAGAGAGCCCAAGAACCCAATTGGGAACACAGTGGAGCAAAAAACAAAGATAAACTGCACAGAAAGGATAGCTGGGGAGGTGCGCTTGGCTGAGACATCAACAGACAGCTGGGAACAAAGAAGAAAAGGGAGAGCCATGAGTATCACGAACACAAAAGGTGCCACCATGGTCCCCAGTGGCCAGCTCTGCAAAAATCACTGGCAGCCTTTAATGCTGAAGACTTCAACAGCCTCCACCACAGCGGCAGATCCCCAGAGAGGGAGGCAGCGCTGTGCACCTCCCAGAAGGAACTGCTGTTACACTTCCTCAGGCTCACGCGAAGGCGCCTCCACTGCTGCCACACATGCTTCCAACTGCAGAGTTTCAGGGGCTTCGCACGGAGCCACACATCAAACGCAAGTTCCACAGCCAGGCCACGTGTATCCACATCTCAGGCACCAGAGCCACCACTGCTCCGTGCTAGCAGTTCCCGGACCCTAGAGGTGCAGTGGTGTAGAAAATGTATGTGCTGCAGACGCTGGCACCATGGCTTCTTCATTAGAACTTGGCACCAGGGCTGCCACAGAGCACCTGCAAACTGAACCTGGCACAGAGAGGGCTGGTCTGCCCTGGAAGAGAGAGGAAAGGAGCTCCTCAGGACACTCCACCACTGAACACCCCGAAAGAACTCGCTGATACCACAGGTACCCACAGCCTTGGCCAATGGAGACCACTCCTGTCTTTCCCAATGCTTGCCTCAGCTGACAGAGCTTCAAAAGAATTGCACCACTGGGCTTTCCCCAGAGTCAGAACTGCCACACATCCCCAATCAGCAAGTGCCCGAACATACTCTCACAGGTGAAGACACTTCCCTCCCAAACCAGTCCACAAGAACTGGAAGAGGCAATTGCTCCATCAAATGTACAACCATCAACAACACACTTTTGCTTGCTTCAAACACAAAACACATATACACACACTCACACAAAACAAAATCAAGGAAACAAAACTACCAAACGAACACCATAATATCCCAGTAAGTGACACCCCTGAAATGGAGATCTGTGAATCGCAGAGAAGAATTAAAAAATAATTATTTTAAGGAAGCTCAATGATTTAAGGTAGCACAGATAGACATCTAAATGAAATCAGGGGGGAAAACATGGAAAAAATGAGAAGTTCAACAGAAATACAGAAATTAAAAAAAAATAAAAAGAGCCAAAACGAACTTCTAGAGCTAAAGAATTCAATGAAGGAAATGAAAACCACAATTAGTTCACTTCAGTCAGTTGAGTTCAGTCGCTCAGTCGTGTCCAACTCTGTGACCCCATGAATCGCAGCACGCTAGGCCTCCCTGTCCATCACCAACTCCCGGAGTTCACTCAGACTCACGTCCATCGAGTCAGGGATGCCATCCAGCCATCTCATCCTCGGCCGTCCCCTTCTCCTCCTGCCCCCAATCCCTCCCAGCATCAGAATCTTTTGCAATGAGTCAACTCTTCGCATCAGGTGGCCAAAGTACTGGAGTTTCAGCTTTAACATCATTCCTTCCAAAGAAATCCCAGGACTGATCTCCTTTAGGATGGACTGGTTGGATCTCCTTGCAGTCCAAGGGACTCTCAAGAGTCTTCTCCAACTCCATAGTTCAAAAGCATCAGTTCTTCAGTGCTCAGCCTTCTTCACTGTCCAACTCTCACATCCATACATGACTACAGGAAAAACCATAGCCTTGACTAGACAAACCTTAGTCGGCAAAGTAATGTCTCTGCTTTTGAATATGCTCTCTAGGTTGGTCATAACTTTTCTTCCAAGGAGTAAGCGTCTTTTAATTTCATGGCTGCAGTCACCATCTGCAGTGATTTTGGAGCCCCAAAAAATAAAGTCTGACATCGTTTCCACTGTTTCCCCATCTATTTGCCATGAAGTGATGGGACCAGATGCCATGATCTTCATTTTCTGAATGTTGAGCTTTAAGCCAACTTTTTCACTCTCCTCTTTCACTTTATCAAGAGGCTTTTTAGTTCTTCACTTTCTGGCATAAGGGTGGTGTCATCTGCATATCTGAGGTTATTGATATTTCTCACGGCAATCTTGATTCCAGCTTGTGCTTCTTCCAGCCCAGCGTTTCTCATGATGTACTCTGCATATAAGTTAAATCAGCAGGGTGACAATATACAGCCTTGACGTACTCCTTTTCCTATTTGGAACCAGTCTGTTGTTCCATGTCCAGTTCTAACCGTTGCTTCCTGACCTACATATAGGTTTCTCAAGAGGCAGGTCAGGTGCTCTGGTATTCCCATCTCTTTCAGAATTTTCCACAGTTTATTGTGATCCACATAGTCAAAGGCTTTGGCATAGTCAATAAAGCAGAAATAGATGTTTTTCTGGAACTCTCTTGCTTTTTCCATGATCCAGCGGATCAGCTGGCAATACTCATGTAAATGCTTTTATCTTCCTTAATAGATGTGGCCATTTGACAGAAAACACAAAATCCTACAATAAGACTCATTAGCTCTTTGACCTACAAAGTGAAGTTTTATCTTCATGCACATTCATACAATCTTTCCACACATTCAGTGCAGGGCACACTCCTTCATATTCTAGAGGGCTACAGCATGCTTCCTATCACTGTAATTAAGTCACTCTCAGGAACTTCAACAATTTGAAAATGAGAATGTAAAGCTACATCTACCACATCGTTTTCTATGGATTTTTCCTTCATGCCAAAAAAAATTGACTCCATGTAAGTTCTCAACAAGGGAATAAATTGGCAAGTTATAATGAAAACCCAAAGGAACTGTGACAAATACTACACAGAAACATCAGAAAGAATGAGATGTGGGTAAGTGCAAAAAGGACAACATAAAAGCATGTAGAAATAATTATAAAAGTAAATAAGGGCACACAGTGGAAAGGCACAAGCAAAAACTAAAACTTATGCCAATGTTAGGATTATAATGGTTTTTTGCTAACAAAAGGAAAAGTTAGTAATGAATGAAAGAAAAGGTTCAACTCCTGTTACACCACTCGTTTCCAACTACAGTCTACACTTCCAGCCACTAAGTAGGATTCCAGGCTTACTGCCCTTCTGCAGACTGCAGGGGTTGGACTACACTGCTTTTCAGCTCCAAAATTCAAACAGTCTTTCCTTGTCACTAAATAGTAAAGTCTTCCCTTGTTTCTTGTTGGATGACAGTCACTAAGATAAAGTCCTCGAACATTATACCAAGAAAGAATCTGAGTATGTCCCCAAATTATACCCCGTCTAATTCTCTCAGAAGGCTTTCATCTCTGTCAAGGACAGGACAAAACTGAGTCTTCCACTGGTTAAGTAAATGGCCAGGCTGCTGGGTTATCATATGCCAAGACCCCTCCTTTCTCTCTGACAGCTTGTTTGGTTCCCTGAGTGGTAATAAAAGAGGCTAAAGAGAAACAAACTCATTCATATAATTTTTCTTCATTTTACCTGTGGGTGATGACTCCCACTGGTAAGCATTGCCTTGCTTCTGCCTTTTATTTTTCTCTCAGGCTTACACATAAATAAGATACACACTCCAGAGGCCCAAAGAAAATACTCCATGTTTTTATGTATGCCCTGGAGCAAAAGAGGGAAAAGAAAGGAAAAGAAAAGGGGAAAAAAAAAACACCCAAAAACAGCACACAAAGCCTTCCTTGTTCTTCTAATCTTTCTTAGACAAATTCTACACTGGAGAAAGCTACAGCTGAGGATTTCACGGTGGTGTTAAACACTACTTAAGTCCCATGAGAGTGGAGCCTTGCATTCCCTTTAGTATTCACTGTGCTAAGCTTACTCAGCTTTCCTGAAAGATAATCTAACAGAGCAGTTAGAAGGAAAAAGCACAGACCAAAGTTACTTGCTCTCAGCTGCTTATACACCATGTCTTTCCTGCCCAGGAAAGAAAGCAAATAAAAATGTTCTTGGGACCAGTTCTCATGATGTCTGGTATTCTGCCCTGCACAGAGGCAGGCCAAACATCCATAGACCAATTCAATAAATTAAATTCAGGCAATATATTCCTAAAACTTTGTTCTATGCCACAGACACGTATACTCCAGGAAGACTAGGTTTCTTGTCCTCAAGGAACACCTGATCTCAGAACAAAACAACACAAACAGATACAAACCAGAGTAATGTGAACAAATAGCTAAGCGAAAATAGAAACTCAGGATTAGCTTTATAAATGAAAGAAAAAGACGCTAAGTGCAAGTGCTACTACCATAAACAGTGCAGAACAAACAAATCAGTATATGCACATTTCAAATGGGAAGAACAGCGTATTGTGATGGGTCTGACTAATCTCACACAGACTATCAGGGGCCCACTCATGCTCTAATAACTCCCAGTGTATCTTGTTAGAAGGAGATGCCATTTATTAATGCTTGCATTTTACTCTTTAAGTTTTTCCACGATTTATACACAAATCTGAGGTATTTCAAGACATGTGACACTCAAAGATCAGACTGACTTCACAACTCTCAAGCATTGATGATGGGTAATAAAGACTATGATGAGTATCATTTAGATGGCTGTAATGGAATATAAAAACCACAGGCAATAAACAGTACTCACTCATGAGATAAAAGCGATTATATTGATCATATCTAAATACTAACATCAGATGTTAATTAACCCGAAGTCCTGAATAAAAAATTAAATATGAAATAAGGAAGAAAATCCATACTTACTTACAGAATAAAAATGAAATACATATCACCTGATTTTAGGCAAATATTAATTGACCTAATATCAGGCCAACCATATATCTTTTATAATAAATGCTCTTTTAACTGACTTCTATTGAACTGACAAGCCAAATCAATTGATGGTCCTCATTTCCTTTGTGAAACATATTGAGTGATTCATAGCCAATGAATGCCGCTTTATAAGGCATCAATACATTATACACTAAGAGTAAATGGTTTGTTTCCATACCTGTTTCCAATAGTTATAGTCAATATTTAACTACATATCATGTAAAACAGTGAGGGTAAAAGGAAAGTGAAATATTACTTCCATAAAAATTAAGCTGGGGACTTCCCTGGTTGTTCAGTGGTAAAGAATCCGCCTGCCAGTGCAAGAGACACGGGTTCAATCCCTGGTCCAGGAGGATCTCATAGGCTGCAGAGCAGCCAAGCCTGTGCACCACAACTGTTGAGCCTGTGCTCTAGAGCCAGGGAACCACACCACTGAGGCCACGCCTGCAGCCACTGAAACCTGTGTGCCTAGAGCCTGTGCTCCACAACTAGAGAAGCCATCGCAGTGAGAAGCCTGTGTACCACAACTAGTGAGCAGTCCCCACTCGCTGCAACTAGAGAAAAGCGTGTGCAGCAATGAAGACCCAGCACAGCCAAAACTAAATAAATATTAATAAATAACTAAATATTTAAAAATTAAGCTGAACACAGTAAAGGAGGGCTCCTTAAAAAAAAAAAAAAAAAAAACTGTTCTGGAATTAAATGTGAGACAATCCTAAAAGACCTGGAGGAGGAACCAAAAAGGATTTTACACTCAAGATTACTCACATATGTCTAAGTTATTTCAACAGTTTTAGGAAACCCTCATAGACAATTGAGGTCAATGCATTATGGATGTGGTTTATTCAAGGAAGAAGAGTTGGAATGCAAATCAGTGGAACCATTCTCTAACAGCTCTCACTGAACATTTTAAACTCCTGAGGATCTTTTTAAAAACTCACTGCCAAGGCTGTACTTCAGATCAATTTAATCAAAATCTCTAGGGTTGATACCTGGACATCAATGTTTCTTTTTCAAAGCTCCCCCAGTGGTTCCAATGTGCAGCCAATGCAAACAAGGATCTACATAAAAAGACTGGTGAGAGGGAGTACTGTCTTACCATAAAATATGTTAAAGTATACGCTTTTTTTCTTTTAATGGTTTCAAGCTTTAGCAGTTTCTGTTTTGTAACTGCACTATGAGACTGATGATCTCAGGAATATGTATTCTACCAAAGAACAAAATATGTAAGCCAATTTACTTTGGCCTAACAAGTAAAATGAATGGGATTTAAATACCCCTCCTCACAAAGAACCACGGGTAAGATCCATCAGTTTCAGAGGTTGAAACATCACTTCCATAATTTCAGGGAAGCTCTTCAGTCCTCCCTATGTAAAACTGATCTATCCTACACTTTCTATAATATTATGACATCCTGCAACTACTCTAAGTGTATATAATCACATTCTAGAAAAGCAGAGGAGTCAGTAAGTTTAAAAAATTGTGGGGGAGGGGGGGCGGCGGCGTGGTTACCTTGGGGAAGAAGGAGCTGGAGAGAAACTTAGTTTCAATGTGTATAGCAAAACCCTCCGATTTAGGAAGCCAAATTCATAAATTCACTTTCATTTATTCACGCAAAAAGCATACAGTAAACAACCACTCTATACATATGGCTACTCCAAGTACTCTAAAACAATGCAAAAACAAAACAAAAATATCATCTGAAAAATAAAGCCAATATGAGTCCATATCCTTCTTCAATCCTTCTTCTGATACAACAGTAAAGCACAGTCTATCACCAGGGAGCTGTCAGCGCCTGCTAAAGAGGAAGCTTACTTGCACTAGGTGCCACTTAAGGGCAAAACCACCAATGAAAGTCACATTTGATGTACCATCTACACTTCAATTCCAAGTGGCTCAATTGCTAGCTACAGTCCTCCTCCTACTCATCAAATAATCTGGAATCAGGCTTTTGATTTAGATTAGCTGCATCTTTTATTTCCAAAGCACACCAGAAATAACACAGTCTTCAAATTTAACATTTGAAATGGGTTCTACTTACCTCCTTATATTTATTCAAAGAAAACAACTGTAATTGAAATCCTTCCACTGGAAAGGAAGCCCTTGGAACTTTTGAGCAGTTGCTCATCCTTAAGCATCTATGAATAGTCTTTCCATTAAACTCAGTCCACACTAATGATGGAAAATAATTTACAGTATAACCTGGTACACACATCAAGTTCTTCTCATGTCAAACAACAGGTTTTCCTCTAGCAACCAACAAACAAGGGCAGAGGAGACAGGTTCTGTCTGGTTCAAATTCTAAGGTCTTTCAAGTGAGAATGCTCCATAGCTATGTGTCTTCTCAAGTTTCCAAATGGTTTTGTGACACAAATTTATTGCTTCACTCTAACAAAAGTTTACTGAGATAAAAGTCTATAAAATATTAATAAGGTAAAGTCATCATGATTACATAAATTTCCAAACATACTGTGTAAATAAATTTCAAATTAACTCTAAAGTTAAAGACTGAGAATACATACTTTAAGCTTATTAGACAGATATTGTATAAGGTTATAAGCAAGGCTGGCAAATATGGTCAAACAATACTTATTGTTCAGAGCGGCTGTTCAGAGGAATACTTCTCACTAAAGGAAAAAAAAATATCTCATTATCTCCGCCTAATTCAATACCTCAATTGTAACTGAATATTTCAAGAAGAAATCTATTGTTTCCTACATTATGGTTTTTCTGGCTGAAGTACTTAACTATTTTTCACTGAAGTCAATATTAATAATTCTAATCTTGTTACCAAAATGCACTGTCAAAACTTCATGGCAAAAGAAAAATATTGTAAAGACAATGTTTTTTAAAGATCTAGATCTTGATAGAATAGCAATGAGGCGGGGATGGAGTTTCAGGTTTGCAAGATAAGAAACAACAATGTGAATATACTCAACACTACTGAACTGTATAGTTACACAATGGTGAAATGGTAAATTTTATATGATATGCTCTTTACCATCATAAAACATTTTTTATTAAAAAACCCCAAAAACTTAGATGGATGAGCTCAATATCAGGTATACATAAGACAGAAAAGAATTACAGAATCTCAAGATAAAAAAAATTGAAATTACTAAGTCTAAACAAAAGAGAAAATATAGACTAATGGGGAAAAAAGAAAAAAAAACCAAACACAGAATATCAGGGAGCTGTGGGACTGAAACAAAAGTCCTAAGAATTCAGTTCACAGCATCCAAGGATGAAAGGAGACAGGGCTAAAAAAACAAAAAGTACATGGTAAAACTTGCACAATTTGGCAAAAGACACAAAACTACAGATTCAAGTAGCAGAATAAGCCCGAAGCTATACCACACCAAGACCCATCATAGTAAAAGGTTTGAAAACTAAAGACACAGAAAAATTCTGGAAATAGCCAGAGAGAAACAACACATGACTTACAGGGGAAAGAAGGACAGTGAATTTCTCATAAGGAAGTCTATGAAAGTGAAAAGTGAAAGTTAAGTGGCTCAGTCGTGTCTGACCCTCAGCGACCCCATGGACTGCAGCCTTCCAGGCTACTCCATCCATGGGATTTTCCAGGCAAGAGTACTGGAGTGGGGTGCCATTGCCTTCTCCGTAGAAACTCTGTAGGCCAGAAAAAAGATTCAAGATACATTTGATGGCTGAAAAGAATGTCAAGCCAGAATTGGATAGCAAGTAAAAATATTCCTGAGGAAGAACTGTGTACTAAAGACATTCTCAAATTAAAGAAAACTAAGAAAATGTGTTGCTGTACCTATCTCTAGGTATAAAGGAAGTTCTCTTCTTTAAAAAACAGGACATGATAAAATAATTTCAAACTACCAGAAAGGGGAAAAAGAACAGCGGAAAGAGCAAAAGAAATATACTTTCTCCTCTTCAGTTTCCCAAATCATGACTGATGGTTAAAGCAAATATTACAACTGTCTTGAGATGGTTGTAAATGCATGTTAGAGGAACTATTTAAGATAATTATAATATAAATGGGGGAGTATATTTTCAACAGTTTCAACAGAACCGTATATTTTGACAGTTCACTTGAGCTGATAAAAACCTGATCACAGTGGACTGTGATGTATACATACTGCAATATCTAGAACAACCACTAAAAATGCTGTACAAAGATATATACTTAAAAACATTATAGATAAATCAAAATGAAATGAGAAAATTCCAGGATGTTACTGACAGAAAAGGAAGGGAAAAAATAAAAAATAAAACATTAAACAAAAAATTGGCACACTTATGCCTTATACATTAATAATCACAAGGAAATGAAACTTGAAATATCCCAATTAAATGACAGATTAGTAGAGTGCATTAAAAAACATGATCCAACTATATGCTATCTAAAGAGTTTCTTTAAATATCAAACTTAAGTATATACAATGCAAAAAGTAAAAATATGAAAGGATCTATCATAAAAACATTTGCCAAAAAGGAAATAACAGTGATATATTAATATCAGATAAAACAGACGTTAGAGCACACAGAATTGCCAGGGACAGAGACGGAAGCCACGTGATGATAAAAGGGTCCCTATACTGAGAAAACATAATAATCCTAAGTAGACCTGAAAATATATGAAGCAAAAACTGACAGAACTGAAAGGAAGAAGTCAAATCACAATTATAGTCAAAGCCCTCAACCAGCCCTTTCTCAACAACTAGAGAACAACTAAACAGAAAATCACACACAGAGATGAACTCAACATTAACCACAAGACCTACTTGACATGGCAGAACATTCTGCTCAAAACAGAATACACATCCTTTTCAAGTGCCCAAGTAAACCATACTGAAACAGATCCATATGATGGGCCAGTAAGCAAACCTCAGCAAATGTACAAGAATTCAAAGCCTACAAAGTGTGTTCTCAGATCACACTGGAATCAAACTAGGAAATGATAACAAAGGCAACAGAAAAATGTCCAGACATTTGGAAATGAAACCACACACCACAAAACAATTCATGTATCAAATAAGAAGTCTCAAGGGGGGAAAAAAATACATTAAACTGAATTAAAATGAAAATAATACAACATATCAAAAAGCAAAAAAAATTTCTTAGATTTAACACAAAGAGGAAGCCATACAAAGAGAAAAAAGTCCATAAATTGGACTATACTAAAATTAAATTTTTTTTGTTCTGTAGAAGACTTTAAGAATTAGAAAAAAAAAGATTTTAACCCTCACATCCAATAATGGATTAGCATCTAGAATACATGAAGAACTTTAAAAACTCAGCAGTAAAACTCAGAAATCTAGTTAAAAAATAGGCAAAAGATATTTAATGAGGAAGATATATTTAACAAAAGAAGCTACTCAGATGACCAAAAAGTACACGAAAGGACATTTGACATGATTAGTTATTAGGAAAATGAAAATTAAAACCACAGTGAGAGATCATTACACACCAATAGGATGGCTAAAATAAAAGCCAGTAAACCACCAAATGCTGTTGAAGATGCAGAGAAAACAGGTAACTCACACTACTGAACTGAAGAGAACGTATAATGATAGAGAAACAGTGAAAGCCAGTTCTGATAGCCTCTTAAAAATTAAACATACTACTCAAGAATTGCATTTCTTAGCATTTATCCTACAGAAAACTGATGTCTACACACCAAAACATACACAGAAGGTATGCAGACAAATATTCACAGCAGTTCTGTTTGTATTAGAAACAAACCTGGGAGCAGTGCAGACATCCCTCAATAGGAAAATGATTAAATGAGCTGTGGTGTGTCCATTCCTTGGAGTACTACTACTCAGAAACAGAAGGAACAACACAGAACAACTTGAAGGACTATCCAGAGAATCATGTCGAGTGAAAAAAGTTAATCCCCCAAACATTACATAGTATATGATTATATTTATATAATATTCATGACATATCAAAACTTAAAAATTGGAGAAAAAATTATTGGTTGCCAGGAGTTAATGACTAGGGGTATGGGGGCAGGGCAAGTGCTGTGCCTATGAAAGACCAAGAGGAACAATCCTCTTGGTGATGGAAATGTTCAATACCTTGACTATATTAACATTAATATTCTGGTTGTGACATTGTACAACAGTTTCACAAAGTGTTACCATTGGGGAAACTACTTAAAAGGCACATGGTATCACTCTGTATTATTTTTTACAACTGCATATGAATCTACTATTAACTCAAAAAGTTTACTTTTAAAAAAATATATTAGGTGATACTTCTCCAAATTGAATAGATGAAAAAATACTTTTATCAAGTTTCTGTATGTTGCCCAAGATCATATACTACTAGTAAATGGTAGATGCAGAAATCAAACTCATGTTTGCTAGACTCCCCAGAAAAGTCACAGCTTTACTTAACACATTTAGGGAATAAGTGAGCACCTGTTATGTGTTGCAATTAATAGATACAAAAAAATTGACAATATAGTTCAGTACTCTAGGGTCTTATGGTATAGAGGACATAGACTCTGGAGTAAATAATTACAATAAAATATATTATGTATATACAAGCCAGTGCTAGCATTGCTGAGGGACATCACGTGAGGATTCTTCAATGGGAGAGGACAGTCATTAACAAGAAAGGGGTTAATGGACACAGACTGACCTTTTAACAAGATCACTCTGGACATGTCGTAGAGCACTAGAAGGCATCATGAACATCTTGGAGATAAACTAGGAGACTCCTCTAATAAGCCAGCTGGGAGATGGTAAAAACAGATCTAAGATGGGCCCTTGAACACAGATGACCAGCAAGATATGGGAGTAAAAGGGAAGAAGATAATGTTTGGTTGTGGAAGAGGAAATTAACTGCATTTTCATACTCTAGAGATGCTTCATCTGAGGTTTCTGTTGAACTTGAAGGCAGATGTCTAACTGGTCAATGAAATATATGCCTCTGAAGAAAGAGATTAGACTGGTAAAATAGGCTCTGGAATAATCAGTTATTAAACATAGCAAAATATATGAAAATAGGAAATATTCCAAGAGAATGTATAGAAGGAGAAGGAGGCAAGGAGTAGGATGAACTTAATTCAAGTAAGCAATATTTCAAAAGGAATGATAGCTTGGTATTGACCAAATTTAAGAAAGAGATTACTCAAAAATAATTTAGACAAACAGAGTTAGTAGCATCAATGTATATATACTTTCATGTGAATAATAGATACCTGGTAAGAAGCTGCTATATAACACAGGGAACCAAGCCTGCTGCTCTGTGATGACCGAGAAGGGTAGGACAGGAGAAGGGAGGGAGGCTGAAGAGGGAGGGGATATATGTATAATTATGACTGATTTGCATTGGTGTACAGCAGAAACCAACACAACACTGGAAAGCAATTTTTCTACTAAAAAAATAATAATTTAAATGGAAAAACAGAAGTGGGCATGTGTATGCACTGGTAGCTAAAAAGATGTTTGTGTTACTATACATGTATTTTTAATTTTGGGAAGGGGTCAGAGTCCTGATTATCACAAAGAAATGTTTTTCTGTGCCAGTGTTTTTGGTGATGTATACTTGAATTTCTTAGTTTTTCTTGACTGATTCAATAATTTTCCTAAATAAAAAACAATGAAATGGCTGGCCATCAAAAATACTCTGCAATGTATTTTATCTATACAATAATTAAAAGTTTACATCAATTCATGTGGTATTTGAAAACAAACTTTTTCTTTTTTTGCCTTTTTAAAATACTGGAGGAAATTCAAAAGTAATAACCCTTTAAGAGAATGGCTCTTAGGAAGAATACAAAAAAATAATGGTTTTAATTTGGTTTTAAGCATCTCTGTCCCTGGGTTTACACTAAAGTCTTTCATCTATGCAAATAAAACTAAACTCATTTTGAATTCTGGAAAAAAATGTGAGTATAAAAAAACAAATCATTGCGAAGGAACAAAAGAAAAGAAGTTCTGTTGAGAATCACAGAAATATAGACCATCAATAAGCAGGCTGAAAACAAGACTGAGATTTTTCTGTTTCTCATATTCCCCCTATTCTAATATAAACAGGATATCCTCCAATTAGCTATGGAGTCTTAGATTATTTAGTTTTACATTACATGCATGCCTTGGTATATGAATGCAATCCCTCGTTTTGTTGCTATAGGAATAGTAAGGTAGTTATTCAAATAAAGCAACTAATTTAATGTCCTCATTTTCTTTTTTACGAAGATCATTTCTTGAAATATTTTCCAGCTTTTAACATTAGTTTACTTTCATTCCTTACCTCTGAGCTTCAGGTTTCTATGGCAGGACATTTAAGGTCAAAGGAAAAGGTTATGGAGGTAGAGTACACTTTTAATTAATCAAAATTCATGACAACAAACAATAGGTAATGGGCTGCTCAAAGGAAAGTAATCTAGTAAGGAAAACACTAACCCCCAAACCACAGTGACAACCTGTCCTGACCCTATGCACAAAGATAGTATTTCAGTCATAACAGCTTTCATAGTTAGCAATGCAAATATGTCTAAAACGGGAAATGAATTTCTTAAATAAAAATCCTATACTTTGACTATGGGTAAAGAACAAGTGATTTCATTGTCACAAAAACAGAGCAGAAACAAACCTACACAGAAAATAACAATGTGGAGAAACACAGCCCAAAGTGTACTAACGTCAATTAAACTAGAAAAATGGAAGAATTTTTCAATATGCCTATATATATGCAATCATAAAGATTATGAAAAAAAACATCATAATTTTCCATCTTGCCGTATCATGATTCCATTCTCTAGGGTCTCAGCTTAATTCTACAGTCAGTGTTTTCAAGAAACAAAGCAAAGAAAGAAGGATTACAAAAAGGAGGCATTTTAGGATGCCCCTGGAAACCTCATTACTAACCCAATAAATTCCCAAAAGAAGTGATACATACAGATGCAGAACCAAAACGACGGCCAACAGCTTCAGGTAAGTTTAGATGTGTCAGGAAGTACATACTTCTTTCCTCAAAGCCTAGTCATGATGTATTAAAACAGTGTACTGTAATAGTGAAATTTCAGATGCAGCCAAAGTTCACTGACTCCCTAAAATATAACCCCCCAAAATAGAGTAAAAAGATAATCTCATCAACAGCCAAAATGATGGGGATGCTTTCTGTACCCAACTAACATTTGAACAACAAAGAGCAAAGCTCTTCTACACATGAATGAGCAAAGCCACTTAACTGAAAGAAAAAATACAAATAAAAACTTCTGACTAAGCAAACTACAGGTAACAGGAAGGGTCTGTCAATTTCTTTCAGAAGCAAAAATGCATCAAGTTTCATAGCAAATATTCCTCTTGAAAATTCTCTATTCAGTCTAAACAAGTATAGCCTGTCTTTCCTGTTACTACAGTTTCATCATTTTTCTTCTTTAAACACTAAATAATGCCTCTGGAAGGGAATGTGAAGACTCCTTCCTCTTGGTCAATGGCAAGGTCAGACAGCAAGTATAGAGCCTGCATTTCACCCAGGAATCATTAAAGCAGAGGACAGGCATTCACAAATAAAGCTTCTGGGTTCATTTGCTTCCCTGAATAGCCAGAGGAGCTCAACAACATAAGAAGCCTGGAGGGAGGTGGCAGGTTTCCCTTGGGAAGAGAAAACATATTGACTTACCTTCTCTGCATACTTGAACTTAACATAGAACCAGCTTGACTTGATCATTGTCTCACCTCCTGCTCTCAGAGGAAAAGGAGACAGGAAAAAAATAAAAATAAAAAGAGGAACAGAAAAAACAAAAACAGTAGAATGCTGAAGAAAAAGCCGCTTTTCAGCAAAGGCTTCTTCCAGATGCTGGGTTTTCCAAAGGATGACATGTATTCAAAGGAGGGGCTGAAGGCAAAGACACAGGAAAATGCACTATTAATCTGGCCTCCTTCCGCCTAATATTCCTATACACCTTCCCTGGGCGCCTACAGCGCAGTGTGATCTCGCTCCGGAAACTGCACTCCAGGACTGCCTTGCTGAGCAGTCTGCCTCTCCCTCCTCTCTCTCTCCCTCTGGGTTGCTCTCTTGGCTGGCTGACAAGAGAACTCCTCAAATGGGCTTCAGCTGCCTTCATCACAAATGGCACATGTCAGTAAAGGCAGGAGGCAGGTCCTGGCCCCAGTCCCCACCCAGAAGGGCAACTCCTCCTCCTACCCCTACCCCCAGGGATGAATAACGAATTCCAGAATTTCCCCTCAGGACACAGATTAACACCTGGCCAAACATTATTCTGACAAGAGCCAGAGTTTAGAGAAAGGACCCTGCCACAGCTTTAACCTCATGATCTCCTTAACAAGATCAGGTTGTGACCCTTCTCCATGCCTACAGAAGATTACAACACTAAAAACAGCCCAGTCTCTTTTAGCAAAAAGTGAGTAGGAACCCGTTTTAGATTCTCCAGCTGAAACAACATCTTTCAATCCTGTGTAGTCAGAGAAAGAGAAACTGGAACAGCCTTCTCTTGCCATTCCCTGTTACTTCTATTATACTAGCTGCCAAAACAGCTCCTGGTATTCAGCCTTAAGAACTAACAGCTTGGTAAAATGATTGGCACTTATACATACATTCCTTTCCCCCACAGAAATAAATGTAAAGACCGTGTTTTTTATTTTTGTTTCACTACTATTAACTAAACTTTTCAAGATTTCAAGAAAAGCTGTGAAATAGAATGATGGCACTGACTTTACAAGATGCCAGAGATGGAATGGAGAAAGAGAAGTGAGACACAGGCACGTGGCTTTAGCATATGTGAAGGGGAGACAGCTGTGCATCGCGGCAGTGAGGCAGCCAGGCACATGGAAAACAGTGATTCGCAAAATATCTAATAATATGGTGTGGCCCTCGTCCCTGTTCTCCATACCCCTACTGGGATCTCAACCCCAAGTAATAACAATTGATAATATTTATTAAATACAAAATAATTAAGGATAATCTGGATTTTAAAATAAACTCTACAGGACTCTCCAAACTACAAAAGGCCATCTGCACTTCATCCCTACAGACCCTTCTTTTGAGGCATGTCAAGATTTTCCACAGTCAAGGTTTTTGAGGGTATAATGTTGGTTGAGAACTAAATATCATTTACTACATATCTTCTGAGAACCAAAGAAATGATGCTTTCAAACTGTGGTGCTGGAGAACACTCCTCTGAGAGTTCCTTGGACTGCAAGATGGTGAAACCAGTCAATCCTAAAGGAAAATCAACCCTGAATATTCATTGAAAGGACTGATGCTGAAGCTCCAGTACTTTGGCCACCTGATGCGAAGAGCCACCTCACTAGAAAAGACCCTGATGCTGGGAAAGATTGAGGGCAGGAGGAGAAGGGGGTGACAGAGGATGAGATGGTTGGATGGCGTGAGTTTGAGCAAACTCAGGGATATAGTGAGGCACCGGGAAGCCTGATCCACTGCAGTCCATGGGGTCACAAAGAGTCAGACGCAACTTAGCAACTAAACAACAACATATCTTTATGGAAAGGGGATATGCTTTCATTTTTTAACCTGCTACTACACACCACTGGGCTAAGCAGTAGCTTCATTTTAGCTTTCAAAATAATAGGAGTGATTATCACTAGAGAAAGGAATGACTACCTATTCCACTATTCCTGCTTGGAAAATTCTATGGACAGAGGAGCCTGGCGGCATATAGTCCATGGGGTCACAAAGAGTCAGACAAAATGTGAGATTAACACTTTCACACCACTGAAAAGCCCTTCCGAAACACTCTATAGTTACATCACAATAATTATAAATCTTTCCATATTTTTCAAGTTTTTTCTACTACACACACTCTAACATTCTAACACTATTTCAGCAGAGCAGCTGCATTAGTCCAGAATAAAACTTGTTATTAAAATTGACAACAAGTGTGTCAAAACTCATCCTCTAAGATTCACGTACAATAAAGGATCTCTGTGGATTCTAATTTGAATTATTAAGGGTATAAACCACTTAGGAGGTGCAAGATGACGTAAATGAAGTTCATACCTGAAGGGCTTCTATTTCTTCTGAGGAAAAAAGGACTCTTACTGGCCTCTCTCAAATCCCTGAATCCTTCTAGTATTCAGTAGCTCTTCTTTCTAGAACACTCCTTATGTCTTTGGTGGCTCAGATGGTAAAGAATCCGTCTGCAATGCTGGAGACCTGGGTTTGATCCCTGGGTTGGAAAGATCCCCTGGAGGAGGGCATGGCAACCCACTCCAGTATTCCTGCACGGAGAATTGCCATGGACAGAGAATCCTGGCAGACAGTCAATGGTGTTGCAAAAAAGTTGGACGTGACTGAGCAACTAAGCACGTATAGTCACATCACCAACATCAAATTCTCTCATCCTTCAGACTGGTACTTAAGCTGTCACTTCTTCCAACAAGCTTTCCTTATCCTCAGCCTGAGTTTGGCTTGGGCACATCTATAATATACTGAACGTATCTCCTCTTGGCATTTATCATACAATATTCTTCTTGCTTGCTTACTCTTCTGCTGCTGCTGCTAAGTCGCTTCAGTCATGTCCGACTCTGTGCGACCCCATAGACGGCAGCCCACCAGGCTCCCCCGTCCCTGGGATTCTCCAGGCAAGAACACTGAAGTGGGTTGCCATTTCCTTCTCCAATGGGTGAAAGTGAAAAGTGAAAGTGAAGTCGCTCAGTCGTACCCGACTCTTTGTGACCCCATGGACTGCAGCCTACCAGGCTCCTCTTCTGCATCTGCTTCTAAACTGCAAGTCTCTTGAGAGCAAGTGACAGCCTCTGGCTTGGCATAGAGACTTGGCAGAGCTGACGCTAAGTCAGTACTGTCGGATAGGATGGAGGAAGGAGAACTTAGAACTTGGGCCACATGGCAAGAGTGCAGATGAAACAGTGCATGGACAGCCGTTAGTGCCTTCTCTCTAAAACAGTAAGCTCTTGATACATGTTTGCTCTCCTTTAGCTTTGAGTGGGGAGGGTTTGGAACTCCCACCAAGCAGAGAAAGGAAGTGAACTCAGTAAATGCATTGATGGGCAACACTGAAAAAGCCAACAGCTGCCGAGGCCCAATGATCTATATAACAACACCCAAACAGAGTTTTAATTCTCTCACGTGGAACACAGACTCTCAAGAGGCCAGACAGCTGTCATGCTCCTGAGAGGAAATGGGCAGAAGGACAAGACCTTCAGGGAACTGAGGGTGCTGGTGAGAGGGGGTGGTGAGGGGATTACATACGTAACGCAGGCCGAGAAAGGAAACAAGTGAGCCCAGAGGGGCTTGTAGACTGACAGAAGAGTGAGCAGCATCACAGAAAGATGGAGTGGGGAGGGGAGAGATGGCAGGGTGGCCACTGACCAACTTAACTTACAGACATGCTGGCAAACATTCTGTTTTGGGGACAGACTGTGGAAGACTGGGAATTTTTTTGAAGGTTAATTTGTTTCCTTGTGATACTTTCCCCCTTTACTGTAAATCCAAGCACTCAAGGAAATGGGGAAAAAGTAACATAATGAAGGATTCCAAAAAGTTATTTGCATAATCAAGTCATAAGACTCTTGGCCTTAGTGAATATTCATTCTATTTGGCAAAGGACTTTAAAAGTTCATAAAAACAAATACTGTCTAACTTGGAGCATAAGGGTCTCTTTTTATGTAAAAAGGAATAATAAACTCCCCATTTGATCATGTTCTAATTGTTAGCAGGCATTCATTGATTGAAGAAAAACAAAATGTAAGAATTTAATAATATGGAGATTTCCTGGTGGTCCAATAGTTAACAATCTACCTGCCAATTCAGGGAACACGGGTTCCATCCCTGGTCCGGGAAGACTCCACATGTCAAGGGGCAACTGAGCCCATGTGCCACCAACTACTGAAGCGCACGCACCCTAGAGCCGATGTGCCACAGCAGGAGAAGCCACTGCGCTAAGAAGCCCATGCACAGCAATGAAGAGTAGCTTCTGCTCACCACAACCAGAGAAAGCCCCATTCACAGCAATGAAGACTTAGCAGAGCCAAAAACTGATTCATTTTAAGAAAGAATTACCAACTGAACAATGCATAGGGCTTCCCAGGTGACACTAAAAGAACCCGCCTGCCAATGCAGAAGACATAAGAGACGTGGGTTCGATACCTGGATCGGGAAGATCCCCTAGAGGAGGGTATAGCAACACACTCCAATATTCTTGCCTGGAGAATCCCCTGGACAGAGGAGCCTAGTGCGCTATAGTCCAGAGTCACAAAGAGTTGAACACAACCGAAGTGACAGCACGATGAGCACACACACACACACACAATGTTTTTTAATGAATTTCTATTAACCATCCCTTTCAGAAACACCATAGAATCATGTGCACACAGGAATACAGCACCTGTATCCTGATAGACACTGCATCTCCCAAGCTGGGAAACCACCTGAAGTAAACACTGCAAGGAGGAAATCAACGAGACTCAGAAAGGTAAGGTGACGTCACCAAGGCCTCACACCTGGGCTGTAGCTGAGCTGGGTCTGTGAGATGCCCTGACTCTGTCGTCAAGCATCATCCTACTGCATGCAGGGCCACCCCTGAGAAAACTGGGAAGACTGTTACATAGCTTGGATAACACCATACAACCATGCGACAGAATTAATAACTATAAATTCTCTAAGAATCAAGGGATGATAAAATAAAACTATTTAATTTATCCCCCAAATACCTAACATTTGCAAGAATACAGGTTACTGCTTAATGGAAGGTGAGGTGGTGGTGGTTTAGTTGCTAAGCCATGCCCAACTGCTGCAATCTCATGGACTGTAGCCGGCCAGGCTCCTCTGTCCTTGGGATTTCCCAGGCAAGAACACTGGAGTGGGTAACGATTTCTTTCTCGAGGGGATCTTTCCAACCCAAGGATCGAATCTGCATCTTCTGCATGGCAGGTGGATTCTTTATCACGGAGTCACCAGGGAAGCCCAAGGAAGATGAAGCTCAATTCAAGGGGTAGACTTTTGCCTGTGTTTTGTTTTTAAGTCTCTTAAAAGAGGGGAAAGCCTACAACTGATGGAGAGAGGGAGCAAAACCTACATTATGGGAGAAAGTACAATGTGGAAGGCAGTGGATACAGGCAAGAGCTTTGGAGACAAAAGGATTTCAGTCCAGTCCTGGCCATGCTAAGTGCTGGGTATAACTGCAAACTAGTCACTTACCTCTCTCAACCTCAAGTTCTTCATCTGTAAACTGAAGGTAACCAAACCTAACTTCAAATGATGATTCCTGTGAAAATTAAAATAGCCTCATAGTTTTGCAAAGCACTTAACACAGCTCCAGACTCACCACTGAGCTTGATAAAAGTTAGTGTCATCTTCAATTATATCACAGCCTCCTAACCTTTGTTTAGTAGCTAGCTATAGTCAGCTGGAAACATCACTTTTTAGCCTTCAATTCAGAAACTCTACCTGCTGTAACAGAGACTCAGTCATCTTCTGCTTACATTAGAAACCTGATGTTCCATCAAGACGGGAGGAAGAAGACAAGAGAAGGCACCACGTCCGCCCAGCTCCACGGTGAACATAAGTAGGGAAAGACGCCACAGCTTCTGAGCTTACAGGCAGTCATCACTGACAATAA